>VSMD01114356.1:0-109087 GCA_008750895.1 Mirza zaza
GCCATTCTCACTGGAATTAAGTGATATCTCATTGTAGTTTTGATTTGCATTTCCCTGATGATTAGAGATGGTGAGCATTTTTTCATATGTTTGTTGGCCATTCTTCTGTCTTCTTTAGAAAAATTTCTATTCAAGTCCTTTGCCCACTTTTTAATAGGGTTATTTGATTTTTTCTTGCTGATTTTAGTGAGCTCTAAGTATATTCTAGTTATCAGCCCTTTATCGGATGAGTAGGATGCAAAAATTTTCTCCCATTCTGTAGGTTGTCTATTTACTTTCATGACTATTTCTTTGGCTGTGCAGAAGTTTTTTAGTTTCATTATGTCCCATTTATTTATTTTTGTTGCTGCTTTGATTGCCTTTGGGGATTTCTTCATAAACTCTTTGCCTAGGCCGATGTCTAGGAGAGTGTTTCCAACATTTTCCTCTAGAATTCTAATAGTTTCATACCTTAGGTTTAAGTCTGTTATCCAGCGTGAGTTGATTTTTGTGAGAGGTGAAAGGTGTGGGTCCTGATTTAGCTTTCTACAAGTGGCTATCCAGTTTTCCCAGCACCATTTATTGAAAAGGGATTCTTTTCCCCAGCATATGTTTTTGTCTGCTTTGTCAAAGATTAGATGGCTATATGAGGATGGTTTTATATCAGGATTCTCACATCTGTTCCACTGGTCAATATTCCTATTTTTGTGCCAATACCGGATTAAAGGTAAACATTTTAAGGACCAAAATCACACAGCAACTTATAAGCTCATAGTTAATATCATTATAAAATTATAGAATACCGGTCATTATTGGATAAATTGGGTAACTATTATTTACTGGCTCAATGTGAAGAAACAGGCACGTGAAGATGCAGAAATATTTATAAGTGGGACGGTCCTGTCCGCTGCGCGCTAGAAGCCCAATTTTTTGGGTCCGAGCGCAACCACGGTGCACAGGGGATTTATCCCGACTCTTCCCTACTAGATTTGTTGCCTTGGCCAAGTTGTGTATCCTTCTTTTGCCTCAATTTCCTCAATTCTAGACAATATTTTTAAGAGCACCTGGCACGCCAATACTAATGTATGTTTATGATCCTCGACCTTTTTGGTTCCCAGCAGCCTGATTGATTTGTTTTTAATACTGGAGAACTGTTCGAGGCTGGTAACATTTCTATTATCAGATTCATTCCAGATTTTTTGAAACAAAATTTCCTCAGTTTCTCTTTGCCATGGTGATCTGCCGCTGCTTTCACGTACTGCGATCTCAGTGTACGATCAGCTATTCTGAACGCAAAGTGCCAGGCTTTGTGTGGACCGTAAAGAGGCCGTGGACCATGGGCCGAAGAAAGAACCGCCGGGTGCTGGGGAGTTCACAGTCGCCCTGCTTGGAGGAGTAGGATGTAAGGGCGGAAATAAGCAGAGGGGGCCTAGAGCACAGGTGGGCGGGCCATTGTGACTCGGGAAAAACAGTGAGGAACGCTGTGAGCAGGATTTGAACCTGCGCGGGAAGATCCCATTGGATTTCGAGTCCAACGCCTTAACCACTCGGCCATCACAGCTTGATATGAAAATGCTATTTGTGCATTAAAAATACGTACTAATAAGGGCTTGAATGCTACAATCTTTTCTATTAATGTTAGCCACTCTTGTTTACTTGGCATGTTTACTTTCGGCAATACACAAAAGGAGGTCACTCCCAAAGCCCGGTCAACAAATCTCTGCATTCTACCCCTCACTGTCCTTCCTGGCCCCAGATTGCTCACTCTCACCTCTTTGAGAGAAGGCAACATTCCGGTATTACAAGAATTGCCGGTTTTAATTTTTTTTCCCTGCGGTTTTCATATATTGCTTGGTTTTGCTTCACAGCTGTGGCTGGGAATGAACTAAAGAGCTGTTTAGTTAAGTGTGCTCAGGATCTTATTCAATTGTGCTCTCCACAGACAATACCCCATGCGGCTGATATGGAGGAAAATTTGGCAAGATCTACCAATATTTCAAATACACATATCGTTTACACATATACCCTTGATGCAGCGTTTCCATAAATGTGTGAGATATACTTTCACACCGAGAGATTATATTGTGTTTAAGCTTATTCTCTGAAGCATTATTTGTAATTGCAAGATTGAGAAAAGCCTATATAATTCAGGTGTTATTAAATATTTATTAACTTATTAAATAATTCAGGATTATTTAATTAAATAAATTATAGCACAACTACACAGTGAAGTATGATGCATATTTAAAAGAAAATGAGAAAGATTATTTTGTATGTACATACATTTTAACATAATAGCAAAGTTCAGAGCAATGTGTACAGAATACTGCCATGTGAGTTATATTTGGGTTAGAGTGTATATGCATTTTACAAAATAGTTCTTCAAGAATAATCAATAAATATATGATACTTAGATGATGGCTACTTTGATGGCAACAAAAACTACTGTCAACAAATAAAGGCCACTAAAAAAATAAATAATGCAAAAACAAAGCAAGAATTCTTTAAAAGTACACATTTTAGGAATAATATTTGATAGGGAAACTTAGAACCTAGGAAAGCATTTATTAATAATCAAATATTATTGAAGATCTGTCATCCTATATCATTTTAAAACTGCTTTATTGAGGTATAGCTGACATACAATAAACTAAACATTCTTAAAGTTTACATTTTAAGTTTTGACAACTGTATATACCTGTGAAACCATTACCACAATCAGCATAGTGACTATATCTACCACCTCTAAAAAGTTTCTTTGGGTCCCTTGATAATTGCTTCTTCCTGCTCTTTCCCACTCCCCCAATCTCTAAGTAACCACTGATCTGCTTTCTGCCACTATGGTTTAGTTTGCATTTTCTAAAGTTGTATATAAATGAAGTCATATAGCATGTACTTTTTTTTTTGGGAGAGATGTTCAACTTCCTTTACTCAGCAAAATTATTTTGAGATTCTTTCTCGTTGCTGCAGTTACCAATAGTTCATTCTTCTTTATTGCTGAGTAGTATTCCATTGCTTCAATTTGATTAGCCATTTATCTGTTGACGTATGTTTGGGTCTGTTTCCAGTTTTTGATTATTATAATTAGGCTGCTGCGAACATTTGTGTACTAATATTTAAATAGATATATATTTCCTTTTCTCTTATGTAAACACTATTAGCGAAATGCCTGGGTCATATGATAGGTGTATGTTTAACTTTTTAAGAAACTGCCAGACCGCTTTTCAAAATGGTTGTAGCATTTTATGTTTCTACCACCATGTGTTTTTTTTTTTTTTTTTTTTTGAGACAGTCTCACTTTGTTGCCCAGGCTAGAGCGAGTGCTGTGGTGTCAGCCTAGCTCACAGCAACCTCAAACTCCTGGGCTCAAGTAATCCTGCTGCCTCAGCCTCCCTGGGACTACAGGCATGTGCCACCATGCCTGGCTAATTTTTTCTATATATATAAGTTGCCCA
Organism: Mirza zaza; assembly: GCA_008750895.1. Classification (NCBI taxonomy): domain Eukaryota; kingdom Metazoa; phylum Chordata; class Mammalia; order Primates; family Cheirogaleidae; genus Mirza; species Mirza zaza. The sequence continues at coordinate 3,435 of VSMD01114356.1, forward strand.
ATTAATTTGTCTCTATTTTTAGTAGAGACAGGGTCTCACTCTTGCTCAGAGCTGGTTTCGAACTCCTGACCTGGAGCAATCCACCCACCTTGGCCTCCCGGAGTGCTAGGATTACAGCTGTGACCCACTGTACCCGGCCCCACCATGTGTTAGAGTGGTAGTTCCTCTATATCTTCCTCAGTACTTGGTATGGTCAGTCTTTTAATTTTATACAACATCATGCTTGATGATGAAAGACTGAATATTTTCCTCTAAGATCAGGAACAAGATAGAGATATCTGCTTCGACCACTTCTATTCAACATTGTACTGGAGGTGTTTGACAGGGAACTTAGGCATAAATAAATAAATAAATGGCATCTGAACTGAAAACAAAGAGGTAAAATTTTCACTTGTAGATGACTGTTTATATAAAAAAAATCCTGTAAAAAATCAATTATATTTCTACATACTAGCAATATACAATCAGAAATTGACATTAAAAATAATACCATGGTTATGAATAAATTTTCCACTGAACATAGGGTTATCTGAGTCCTTTGTAGCTCACTATCTGGACATCTTGGGAGACTCCAAGTGACAGAATCTCTAGGTGATGCGTTATAAATGAGTATCTTCCTTTGATTTGTTTTCTTGATCTCTGTTTATATCTTTGGTCCTGGTTTGGAGGTCCATGTTTCATTTTTTACTAGAGTGCTCCCTGTTGGCTTTACATGTAACACAACATTTTTATTTCACTGTAAGCTCCAAATGTTTTGCAGAATAATTAATCTATTATGTTTGTATCATTACTTTAGACATTATAAACGCAAATAGAATGAGAAACACAGAGATGATTTGCTCCTCTCTCAGTGCATGGCTTTCCTGTAGCAAAGTCACAACTCTTTGTTGGAGGGAGGGGGGAAAACGTCTTTGCCTTCTTAGAGTCCTCACTACATATTGGGCCTCTCCTTTGAAGCTGTCATAGCCTTTGGTAATTACCCAATTTCTTGATGACAGGCCTGCTTTCACAGGTAGAAATGGTTGGAAATTTTATTCAAAATTCATTGGGTGGGTTGGAGAATTACAATGTAGGTTGAATTCAAGTCTCACCAAATTTTTTTATAGGAAATGGCACTGATAAAGAAGATGCCGTACTCCGAGAATTGAATATTTGAGTGGATTTTGACAAATATAAGAACTATAAATTCCCAAATACTCCTGACTTTCTGTTGACAGTAGGACAACCGGGTACTCATAATCCACTCTCTGGAGGGATTTTCTTTTCAGATTGTACTACAGGGACATCTTAGAGTGGGACTATGATGTTGCAGTTGTCTACTTTCAGGTGGTGCCTACATATTGTGTGGAACCATCTGTAAACCATGCTTAAGTTTTTCTGATTCAGTCAACTGGTCATCGAGAATGAACTCGAATAAGGTTTTATATATATATATAAAGAGAGAGAGAGAGAATGAGCAATGTAACAAGTGTAGAGCCATGCAAATATGTGCCACTTCCTCATGCAACCTATTTGAACCTTTAGGACCTGCTCTAGCTTTATCTGATATGTAGCATTTCCATTTGATGACGGAGTGCTGCTGTACATGTCTAACTTTATGGCTTAGTAATTTATTATTTATTTATTTATTTAGATACAGAGTCTCACTTTTGTTGCCTGGGCTAGAGTGCCGTGGTGTCAGCTTAGCTCACAGCAACCTCAAACTCCTGGGCTCAAGCGATCCTCCTGCCTCAGCCTCCCAAGTAGCTGGGACTACAGGCATGCACCACCACGCCTGGCTAATATATATATATATATATATATATATATATATATATATATATGTTTAGTTGGTCAATTAATTTCTTTCTAGTCACTATAGAAACTTGACAAAGCCTCCAAACAGTATCCCTATTCACCTCTGACACTTCAAGCCAAATCAGCTTTGCTGGTTCACATGACCCCAGTGGCGGAGCCACTTGCACAGCAGCCTGGGCCTGTTGCAGAACTATTTCTTGTTCTGGGCCCCACTCAAAACTAGAAGATTTTCAGGTTACTCAACAAATGATTTTGTGTACCATGCTCAATGTTGCCTCCAGAATCCAAACAGTTTTACTCTGTTGTACCACTTTATTTTTTATTTTAGCATATTATGGTGGTACAAATGTTTAGGTCACGTATATTGCCCTTGTCCCACCTGAGTCGGAGCTTCAATAGTGTCCATCCCCCAGACAGTGCGTGTGTATATACCCATCCCCTTCTCCCCACTCCCATCTGCCCAATACCCGATGACTATTATTGCTATATGTGCACTTAGGTGTTGATCAGTTAAAACCAATTTTGTTGTACCACATTTTTTTAAAATTTATTATTTATTTATTTTGAGACAGAGTTTCGCTTTGTTGCCCAGGCTAGAGTGAGTGCCATGGCGTCAGCCTAGTTCACAGCAACCTCAAACTCCTGGGCTCAAGAGATCCTCCTGCCTCAGCCTCCTGAGTAGCTGGGACTACAGACATGCGCCACCATGCCCGGCTAATTTTTTCTGTATATATTAGTTGGCCAATTAATTTCTTTCTATTTATAGTAAAGATGGATCTCGCTCTTGCTCAGGATGGAATGGAACTCCTGACCTCGAGCAATCCGCCCACCTCAGCCTCCCAGAGAGCTAGGATTACAGGTGTGAGCCACCTGCCCCGGCCTGTACCACTTTTTTAACAGTAAAAGATATCTGAAACAGCAACCCATTATGCTTCAGACAACTAGACCCCTAGAAATTTGACTGAGGGAGTAAGACTGAATTTTTGTGAGGTTTATTTCCCACTCTTATGCATGCAAATGTCTTTCCAATGTTCTAGACAAGTTGCTACCTTCTTATCACTAAAACTATAATCAAGATAAGGGGCCAGCAACATGGGTTTGGAGAGTCCATATACCCCTGAGCAATAGGGCAGATAAGGTGTACTTCAGCTGGCTTTACCAGCTGACAGCCTACTGCTCCTGATGGTCTTTATGATTAGATATAGAGAAAAAAACACTCACTGTATCAATAGCTGCATACCAGGTGCCAGGAGATGTGTTAATTTTCTCCACTAATGAAACCATATCTGGAATGGCCGATGCAATTGCAATAATCACCTGACCAAATTTACAATGATCCACTGTTATTTTCCATAATCCATGTCTTCTGCAGTTGAATAATGACTTGAATAGAGATATGGTAGGAATCACCACCACTCCTGCATCTTTCAAGTCCTTGATGGTGGCACTAATCTAAAATCTCTCCAGGAATGCAATATTTCTTTGTGTTTACTATTTTCATAGACAGAGGAATTTCTAGTAGTTTCCACTTGGCCTTTTATGCCACAATAGCATTCACTACAGCCATCATGAAACACTATAAAGATTCTGTCTGGAATTGGAGAAATAACTACAGGATGGGTTCATGGATCCACTGTGCCCTCCATGAAATGGCCCAGAGGCAAAACTTCATTGATTGTTTGACTTCCATGAGTTCCTAGATTGCCAGGTGGACAACAGTGATGTTTTTTTATCTCTGGGAATGAATGTCAGTTCAGGGCCTTTGTCTAGTAATTTCTGCAAAGAAAATGATGGCAGAAGCTGTGGCAGAAAGTGCAGATGACCTTCAATCATTTCCTGGGCTCAGACCTCTCGCTCCTGGCTCTCAGTCATTTTCTGGATAAAGAAACCGGCGTAGACAGCATGGGGGAAGTTTTGAAGTCAAATTCTCTAGGATGCTGCTCTAGCTTTAAACGCTTGGAATTTGTGCAAGAATTGGGGCCTTGGGCGAAGCTTGGCTGTAAATTATTTTCGAAAATAGAAAAGGAGGGAAGAAGTACACCACAACAATGATCATTTCCTGGATAGACCTATAATGAACATATCTAGGCTCTTACAGACAAAACCTACTGAACTACATAAGGGCGGGAAGTCCCCTGTGCTTGTTTCCGTAGTGTAGTGGTTATCACGTTCGCCTCACACGCGAAAGATCCCTGGTTCACAAACCAGGCGTGAAACAAGATCTCTTTATCCTTGACGGCTGAGGTTTTTTACTTTGCTCTCACGTATGTATTCATGAAAAACAAAACTCAGAAATTGTCCGCCTTGTTCTTTGAAACTAGGAGGCTATTCTGAGACTCGCAGTTTTCCTCTTTGCTTCTGCGTGGCGCCTTCTGGCTCTTAGGGTCCTTGGGATGGTGTTGGAGAAAGGAGATAAACAGGCGCGGCGGATAGGGCTGCTGCTTTTGGAATTTGGAATTCTACTGAAGGCAACAGCTCCACCTTGAAATCAAGCTCCACTTTGAAACAGCTCCGCCTTGAAACCAGCTCCGTCTTGAAACCAACACCTACCCGGGTGTCAGGCAAGGGCATCAGCCACCACTCCCAATTTATCTCTTGCCAGATAAATATTTTCAACCCAAATCTACTGACTCACTGCACCGTGGGTGGGGAATGTTTCGGCAGGCGGGAGAGCGCTGGAATATAAGGCAAAGCCCTGGTCTTCAAGTACTCACAAAGATGCTGTCTTAACTAATTTCTGATGCTGCTGTGCCCAGCCCGGCCAGCGCAGCCCAGGATGCAGGTGCCAGTAGGTTTCGACCTGAGGCTCTTTTTAATGACACTTGTGAAACCATGGTAAGGAGGAAGACTTTATTGAGGACCATAGTGAGAGGTATAGGGATCACTGCGACCAGGTCTTGCAGTGAAAAAGAGAAATTGGGCTCAACTCTGAATGCAGCATGGGCAAGTGGGAATTTATAGCCAAGGAGCAAGGTGGGCGTCAGTGAATAGGAAGTTACTAAGAGGAAACAGCAGGAGTAAGGATTCTGGCTAAACGAACTTAACAAGATTCTTGCCTGGGACAGGCCAAGATGATCACACATCATCTGGGGGATGGAAGAGGATGAAGAACCCGATCAGATACCACGAGTGAGCAGACATCAAGGGTAGAGGGGCCTTGCTAAACTGACTTAGAGGGGTTATTAGCTAAAACTGGATTTGATAAGGAAGTGCACAGATAGGCCTAGGAGAAAGTTCAGGAGCCTGACTATAGTTTGGCCAAGCAAAGAATCTCTGTCAACTTCCACAACTGTGTGCTCAATTTCTTAAAATAAATATCTTTCTGTATATATACATGTCCTATTGGTTCTGTTTCTCTGAAGAATGCTGAATAATGCAATTGTTATTTTAAAGACTTAGTTCTTCAAGAGATAGTAAATATCACCTACTACAATTTCAACAGCAGCATTCCAATCCAAGAGATTTAAAAAGTAGTCCTCGTCCTGCCGTTGAAGTGTTGAGAACTGTTAGTGTCTGGAATTTTCTTTTCTAATAAAAAAGATTAAAGTACTTCTTAGTAGGCCTCTAGGTCTTGTTTTTCTTTGGCATGTGGCAACCTTTTTTTACTTCCTTTTGCTTTGTATACTTTTTTCATTGAAAATGATACTGAAGTCTTTATAGTTAGATCACAAAACAAACAAACAAAACGACTCAAGGTTTTCCTGCCCCTGGGGCTTCAGAGAATTTAGTTCACTGGAGAAAATTCTAACAAAAGTGGTCTATTTATATAAATTATATCAGACTCATTCACTTTTCTTATTTTTCTCATATTCCTTGGAAATTAATACTTAAATTTGTGAGAATTTAAGCTTAGATATTGGAATCATGTAAAGGCACACTAGAAACCCAGAGTAAACAAACTTGAATACGTGTTCTACTTTTGTTTTACTTGAGATTGAAAGAAGAAATTGACTATTCGTTGTTCTGTTTTCAAAAATTGGTTAAGGGCCATTGACAATGCAAGTATGGTTAATGTTCTACAGCAGTGATAAGAAAAAAAGAGTAAAGGAGATAACACAAAACTGGAATGGTAATGCACAAATTGATGAACTCCTATCACTTGTTCCATATGATATATAAATAGAGATCAAGTACCAAATCCTACATCCTATTCAGCTTGTTCTGATGCTCGCCTTCAGGTTCCATTGCACTCCACAACTTATTAGCAGTTACGGAATGAGAATTCTGCACTCTTTAATTTCCAAGACAGAATTTAAGGTATAGGTTTGGTGTTCCACAGGCCATAATTTTACATGTAATCTTTTACATGAGTCAGTCCTACATCAGCACTTCTTTACAAAATACCCCACCTTCATCTCCATCCCTAAGAATGAATTCTAATTTCCTAGATGACATTGTGATTCACAATTTTGTCATTTAACTCATAAATAATATATGCTTTATCAAGTTGTCTTCAACATTGCTAGTGATATTCTCTAAAATTGCAGAAGGAATTTGAGAAGGATTCTAACACCAGATATTCTGTGTAAACAGATCTGCCATGAAGCTGAAACATGGAAGTTTTTGATGGCACACAGTGTAAGTGCTTTCACTAGAAAAGGTTGCTAATCTGTCCTGATCATTTATACAGAAAACTACATCAGCCGGGCGCGGTGGCTCAGGCCTGTAATCCTAGCACTCTGGGAGGCCGAGGCGGGCGGATTGCTCAAGGTCAGGAGTTCAAAACCAGCCTGAGCGAGACCCCGTCTCTACTATAAAAATAGAAAGAAATTAATTGGCCAACTAATATATATATATAAAAAATTAGCCGGGCGTGGTGGCGCATGCCTGTAGTCCCAGCTACTCGGGAGGCTGAGGCAGCAGGATTGCCCGAGCCCAGGAGTTTGAGGTTGCTGTGAGCTAGGCTGACGCCATGGCACTCACTCTAGCCTGGGCAACAAAGCGAGACTCTGTCTCAAAAAAAAAAAAAAAAAAAAAGAAAACTACATCAGACCAAAGAACTAGAGGAGATCCTTCTTAAGGCAAAATGAAGATATTGCCTAGGTGGACAAGACCATCTGTACATTCAGGCAATTGATAAGAAGTCATGGGTGCTACTTGATTTTAAGGTTTGGAAGAGGAGGGGAGGGTCCATGGTGGTTCTGGGTACAATATGTTCACGGTGAATACTAGACTGGATCATGACAAGTTCTCAATAAACATTTGCCAAATCAGTGGACAATATTAGAGGTAACTTTCTGGAATATATCCAAATTCCCATGTGACATTCTGTTCCCTTGCCTGTGCTAGCAGTGCCACCTAGAAGTCTAAATAAAGCCTAGCAATGTACCTGTAAGTGGTCAGCCATTTCTCTTCTTGACATTTTCATGGCATCATGTTGACAATATTTCACACTTTGCATAACTTTAATATAAGATCAATAATGGTTATCTCTTAATATTCATTGAATCAATGAAGTGTGATGTAAGGTTTACCTGAAACAACATGCAAAGCATCTGGCATGAAGTACACTTTCAAACTGTTAGTTTTCTTAATGAGGGGGCTAGGTTGTTGCTATATATCTTAAAAGAGATAGTAAGAAAAAACCCTCCAAAACTTTAAGAGATTAATAAGGTTTGCCTGGGGGCCTCCTTGGCCAAATCATAAAATTCCAAGTAGTCAAAATCACTGCCTGTTGTCCCTGCTAGGGGAGTGTGTGGCAACAGAGGGTAAGGAGGAAGCTTGGAAAGGGGAGAAATATCAACTGAGGCACTCCCCAAGTGCAAAGCTTTCTGAGGTTGACGAGCATGGCAGCGAAACTAAGAGAAATCAACTTAAGGCACTTTGTATTTTTGCTGCTAAGAGTCAGGACTGGAGAGCTAAGAGAAACCCCTCTAAAAGTCTCTGGATAGAGAGATTTTTTTAGGCAAAAATAGCCTGGGGAAGATAGTTAAACAAAGAGAATGTCTAGCAACTCAAACAGCTGACACTCTGGAGATTAAGCAGAGCTAGATCTCTCGGGTTTTTGGAAACTGGAGGAGGCACAGTAAAGTACAAAGAGAAGAAACTACAGACAGGAAGTACTGTATTAAAAATAACAATAACAATTTTGGTTTTCCCATTCACCTTCCACCAATTTTTTTTTTTTACTAGAAGACAAAGTAAATGGTGGATGCATATACAAGTTTAAAAAATTGTGCCAAGAAACATAATCTTACATCTTTTATTTTCAATTAAAAACAAAATTTTCAAATTATATAATAAAAATAAGTAAATAAAAGATACAGCTCTCTGTTCTGTTCTTTATTTTTGAGATATCGTCTCACTCTGTTGCCCCAGCTACTGTTGTGTGTGTGTGTGTGTGTGTGTGTGTGTGTGAGAGAGAGAGGGGGAGAGAGAGAGAGAGAGAGAGAGAGAGAGAGAGAGAGAGAGAGAGAACTAACAGAATCTGAGGGAGGCCAGAGGTGTTTTTGTTGTTTTGGTTTTGGTGGTAGAATACACATAACATAAAATTTACCATTAGTGACATTTAGTACATTTACAAATATTGTGCAACCATTACTACTATATCGTTTTATCACCCCAACAGGAAAAGCCATACCCATTAAGTAGTCATTCTCCAACCTCTCCTTTCCCTAGCCCCCCCTGGCAACCACAAATCTGCATTCTTTCTCCTTGGATTTCCCTAGACCCGAGGTCTAGGAAAGGTTTTTGTTTTTTAAGACAGAGGGGAAAGGGGCTGATCTGCAGGAGAAGGCAGTGGAGGAAAGAGGTGTGTGGTTACAGAAGAGGCTGAAGGAGAGAAGGTCACTGGCACCGAAAGGCCAGAGATGGGCTCAGGAGCATCCAGTTCTGCACTGGGGGCCGGTGCTGTAGAGGTGCCATCTCTGTCATACGTAGTGCTTTCCTCCTGGGAGCTGCTTCACAGCGTTATTTTGGGTGCTGTTCTTGGTTGTGAAGCCTCTCAGTCAGCTTCTTCAATCTGCACAGTAGCTTGCATAGATATTTTGCCCAGGCTAGAGTGCCGTGGCGTTAGCCTAGCTCACAGCAACCTCGAACTCCTGGGCTCAAGCGATCCTCCTGCCTCAGCCTCCCGAGTAGCTGGGACTACAGGCACGTGCCACCATGCCCAGCTTTTTTTTTTCTATTTTCAGTACAGAGGGGGGTCTTGCTCTTGCTCAGGCTGGTTTCAAACTCCTGACTTTGAGCGATCTGCCCGCCTGTTCTCAAAAATAAAAAAGTGTCCTTCAAGTGTTACTAATATATATGTATGTGTGTGTGTGTGTGTGTGTGTGTGTGTAAATGGGTCAATTAACTTGAGATGAAACAAACGAGTAGAAGAGTAGAAATGGGAAGGTTGTAGGGTCCAGAAGAGCAAAGACGGGCAAGCAGAGGGACAGCCAAGGGCTTACTGACTCCTTCCTGTGTTGGTACCTGCCAGCCCATGGATCAGATCCTGGCCGGGGCGAAGCACCTTGCAGGAGCAGACGTTCACTGCCTGCTGACCCTGGCCCCGTCTTCTCACTTCCTCCCAGATACTGGCGTTTACCCCTGGTCTAGATAACCTCCATGGACTCTGGACTCACCCAGGCCTCAAGTTCCCTTACTGATTTGGAGGTCTTGGGTTTTCCCAGGGCCAGAAGGAATCAGGCTCTCAGGAGGGACAGTCCCCTTGGTCCTTCCTCCCCGACAGACTCGAGCCCCGCATTCGAGCCTCACCAAATGCCGGGTGACCAGTACTGCAGCGCCACGTCTGATTTTTCCGCTTGCAGAGCTGCAGGCCTGGGACCGGCAATTGTGAATCCCGGATGGTGATGACCACTGACCCACCCGGAGGCCAGGAGGCGCAGGGTGTAAGTCCCCGGTCCCGAGGTCCCTGGAGAAGCCGGCGTGCCGGGATGCGCTCCGGAGCGCAGAGGAGCCCGCACCCGCGCGGCCGGTCCTCCGAGCCTGCGGCGGCTGCGAGGTGCGTTCCCTGATCCGTTGTGGAGGTCTCGGGCTGGCAGCAGCTTCGGGGTTGCCGACCCCGGGTGGGAGGAAAGACGCGGCGCTTGGGAAGGGGATCTGAGCTTTCTCCGGCCAGAACTGGCGGTTTTCAAAAGACGGTTTCCCTGGAAGAGGCATGGTTTATTTGTACTCGCAGAGGAAATTTCTGCTTTTTTTAGTAAAAAGAAACGTGGCACTTCTCACTAATAAAAAAAAAATGGCAGCAGACATTAGTCGGATGTGATTTAAGTATAAAAAAGAAAGGCACCTTTAGTAACGCGGCCAATCAGCTCAGTGGGTTGGAGCTGGGTTCTGAGGCGCGTGGCGAGGACGGCTCCCAGGAGCGCGTTTTCCGCGTTTACCCCTCGCGTCTCCTCTACATCCATCGCCCCGGACACGCCTAGCCATCGTACCTGTAGTTCGGCTAGCTACCGCCATTCCATTTTACGTTTCTTTTGTTTTGTAATTAAAAAAAAATTTTTTTTTTTGAGACAGAGTCTCGCTTTGTTGCCCAGGCTAGAGTGAGTGCCATGGCGTCAGCCTAGCTCACAGCAACCTCAAACTCCTGGGCTCAAGCAATCCTGCTGCCTCAGCCTCCCAAGTAGCTGGGACTACAGGCATGCGCCACCATGTCCGGCTAATTTTTTTCTATATATATTAGTTGACCAATTAATTTCTTTCTATTTATAGTAGAGACGGGGGTCTCGCTCTTGCTCAGGTTGGTTTCGAACTCCTGACTTCGAGCAATCTGCCCGCCTCGGCCTCCCAGAAAGCTAGGATTATAGGCGTGAGCCACGCCTGGCCTGAATGGAGAGCTTTTAAAAGAAATCGTGAATGAGGTGGGACAGGTGCATTCAGGGAAGAGAACAATATTCCTGCATTATCTTAGAAAAAACTTGTTGAGACAAAACTGTTTGGGGATATTTTAAACTTTTGAGAGAGTGTGCAGTTTCTTTTACTCTAAATGGTTGCTCAGTTGGTTAGGTTGTTTATAGTGTTCAGATTTGGGGTTTGGTCCCCATATGGGCTAAAGGAGCTGGTGTCTAGGTTTTTGTTTGTTTGTTTTCTCCACATGGGACTATGCCGGACTCTCACGCCCCAAGACCTGCAACCACATCTGTTCCACAGTAAAACAGATCAGTGTTCGGCCTTTGGGTATATATTTGACAATGGTCTTCGTATGCCCTTATGAAGCCATTTATAAGTCATTTAAAAAATATTTGAGGCCAGGCGCGGTGGCTCAAGCCTGTAATCCTAGCTCTCTGGGAGGCCGAGGTGGGCAGATCGTTTGAGCTCAGGAGTTGGAGACCAGCCTGAGCAAGAGCGAGACCCCATCTCTACTATAAATAGAAAGAAATTAATTGGCCAACTAATATATATAGAAAAAATTAGCCGGGCATGGTGGCACATGCACAGGTACCAGCTACTTGGGAGGCTGAGGCAGCAGGATTGCTTGAGCCCAGGAGTTTGAGGTTGCTGTGAGCTAGGCTGACGCCATGCACTCTAGCCTGGGCAATAAAGTGAGACTGTCTCCAAAAAAAAAAAAAAAAATTTGAACATGTATCACAAAAGCGGTAGGTTTGAAATTTGAATGATGAAAATGCAGTGTGTGGTGGGGAATGGGAGGGCAAGAGTCTCTGGGGGAATCTCTAGGGCCACTCTCAGTTTTAGCGCCTCACTCTTCCTATGCTGGAATCTGGTCACTGAGTCTTTGTGTCTTCCTTATTTCTCCCTTCGCTTCTCAGCCTCCCAACATATCTTTACTCCTCTCCCATTTGAAAGCATGGGTTTGCTATGGAAATGACATAAACAGTATTGATAAATAATAAGGTAAGTAATGGCCCAAGAACAAAGCCAGGGACATAGTGGTTTGAGAATTAAGACAATTCAACAAGACAATGTCAATTAAGGCTTTGACATTAAGAAATCCAAAAACGCAGGGCCTTCCCCTGTTTTGGTCAGTGTTGTGTCCTTCACCACAAGAACAGAAACTGGCTCAAAGTCAGTTCCTGAAAAAAAAAAAAATGAATTAATAAAGTGTACTTATTACTTAGTTCATTGTATATTAGATAATATACATAAAGATTTAAAGTATAAGAAAGATTTGACAGGCCATTGCTGAAGATGGTTACTTTGAAGATGGGGGAGTCACCAGCCAGGGAATGTAAACATCCATTAGAAACTGAGAACAACCTCTATACCAGGACTTCAGTGCAGGGAACTGAATTCTGCCAACAACTTGGGTGAGTTTGAAAGCGAATTCTCCTCTAGACCCTCCAATAAGGGACATGGCCTTGCCTGCTGACACTTGGATATTGTAATAGTCTGAGGAGAACCTGTTAGACTTTGAATGCACAGAACTGTGTGATAATAAATGAATGTTGTTTTAAGGTGCTAAATTTTGGTAATTTGTTACAGCAGCAATAGAAAAACTAGCAAAATAAGAAATTGTAAAACCACCCACCCTTCTTACCATTTTATTCTGGGTTATCTTGCTTTCCTCAGGAAATAAACGATTTTAAAATGAGAAAGAACAATTTTAAATGTCAACACAGTAAAGAATGAAAAGATTCTTGGACGTAGTCTGAAGACACATTAAAATTAATGTTATCTTGGATAACTCATTTATATGATCAATAACTAAATAGGTATAAAGAGATTTTTTTTCTCCCTATCATCACCCATCTTCCCAGTTCGTAGAACTACCACCCACCTATAACTATTATTCTTAGTTTCATATATATTCTCCTTGATTTATGCATATAGCTGTAAATATAAATATAAATTCTATTTTTACTTTCTAGTTACATAAAACACAGCATTATACATACCATTTTGCATCCTGCTTTTTTCACATGATCTATCTCAGAAATCTCTAACAACACTTACTTATAAAGCTTTCAAACAGCACATTTAATATTATATACTACACAGAAGTAGAGCTTATTGCCAATTGAATTGGTTCAGCCAGCTACAAGTTGAATCTAGAACCTTTAAATTCATCCCATCACTGAGGGCAGAAGTATAAAAGCAGGACTGGAGAGAGGGAGGGAAGATGGCACCTTTAATTTTCTGTTATGAATAAAAACTCTTTTTGTGTTAAGCCATGTGATATTTCAAAGAGTCTTAAAGTAAGGGACCCAAAATACTCTCTTGATCAAAGGAAATTATGTATTCATTTGTTAAAAGATAATTTTCAGAAAAAATAAAGCCATGGTTCTCGTATAGGTATATAAGGGAGCATATGATCAAAAAGAATACTTAAGAATAAATTTAACGAAAGATAGGCAAGATTTGTACATCGGAAACTACAAAACATTGCTGAATGAAATTAAAGAAGATCTCAGTAAAAGTTAAGACATTTGTGTCAATGAGGGCTCTTCAGAGAAATAGAACCAATAGGGTGTGTGTGTGTGTGAGGGTGAAGAATATATTTTAAGAAATTGGTTCACACACTTGTAAAGGCAGAGTTCAAAATTGGTGGGGTAGGCCAGCAGGGTGGAGACCCAGGGAAGAGATGATGTTGCAGCTAGAATCTGAAGGTAGTCTGCTGGCAGAATTCTCTCTTCCTCAGGGGACATCAGTCTTTTTTCTCTTCAGGCTTTCAAGTGATTGAATGAGGCCCACCCACATTATGGAGGACAATCTGTTTTACACAAAGCCAAAAGATATAAATGCTAATCCAATCCAAAAAATACCTTTACTGAAACATCTAGAATGGTATTTAACCGAATATCTGGGTACTGTGGTCTAGCCAAGTTGACACATAAGATTAACCATCACAATATCCCATGTTCATGGATTGGAAGACTTAATATTGTTAAGATGGCAATTCTGCTCACACTTATTTATAAATTTAATGCAATACCTACTAATGTCCCAATAAGCTTTTTTTTTTTTTCCAGAAATGGAAAAGCTGAATCTAAAATCCATATTTAATTGCAAGGGATCCTGAATCAAAAGAAAAAAAGTTAGAAAACTCATTCTTCCTGATTTCAAAAGTTACTACAAAGCTACAGTAATAAAAACAGGGTAATACTGGCATAAGGATAGATATGTAGATCAGTATATTAGGATTGAGAATCAGAAATAAACCCATATATCTATGGGCAATTAAATTTTGACAAGGGCCAACAAGACCATTCAATGGGAGAAAGAATAATATCTTCAACAAATATTGCTGGGACAACTGAAAATCCACATGCAAAAGTATGAAAGTGGATCCCCACCTCATACCATATACAAAATATAAGTCAAAATGGATCAAAGACTTAAATGTAAGAGCTAAAACTACAAAACTCCTAGAAGAAAAAATAGGGATAAATCTTTATGATCTTTAATTTGGCAATGGCTTGTTACATATAACACCAAAAGTCCATGCAACAAAAGAAAAATAGATACATTGGACTCTATTGAAACTAAAACTTTTGTTGATCAGAGGACACTATCAAGACAGTAAAAAGACAACCTTCAGAATGAGAGAAAATATTTATAAATCATGTATCTGGTAAGGGTCTAGTGTCTAGAATATATAAAAACCCATTACATCTAAACAATGAAAAGAAAAACAAATCAATTAAAAATTGGGCAAAGGACTTGAATAGATGTTTCTTTAAAGAAGATATACAACTGAAATCATATGAAAAGATATTTAATATTATTAGTTATTAGAGAAATGCAAATTAAAACCACAATGAGATACTCCTTCACATCCACTAGGATGGCTAGAGTTAAAAAGTCGGGTAATAACAAGTGTTGGTGAAGATGTAGAGAAATGGAACCTTCATGCATTTCTACAGGGAATGTAAAACGGTGCAGCCACTGTGTAAAAGTTTAGTGATTCACTTAACAATTTAAACAGAGAGTTACCATATGACCCCACAATGACACTTATGCATAAAACCAATAGATTTAAAAGCAGGTTTTCAAACAAATACTTGTATATGAATGTTCATAGCTCACTATTCACAATAGCCAAAAGGTGGAAGCAATACAAATGTCCATCAATTGATAAATGCATAAGCAAAATGTAGCATATCTATACAGTGGAATATTATTCAGCACAAAAAGTAATGAAATACTGATATATGCTACAACATAGTTGAACCTCAAACATTATGTTAAGTGAAAAAAGCTAGACACAAAAGTCACATAGTATATGACTATGTGACTTTTTTGGAACATCCAGAAGTAAATTCATAGACACAGAAACTAGATTAGTAGTTGCCAGGAACTGGGGAAAAGAACAAGGAGTCTGACTGCTTAATGAGTGCAGAGTTTCCTTTTAGGGGGATGAAAATGTTTGGAAGTAGATAGAAATGATGGTTGCACAACACTGTAAACATACTAAATGCCACTGAATAGTATACTTTAAAATGGTTAATTTTATGTTATGTGTATTTTACTCAGTAAAGATAATACTACAGGTTAAAGATCTTATTTTATTCATTCAATGGGGGAACCAGACAGATGTTATAACCAGGTTAAAGGAAAACTCAAAAAGCATGAATTTATATGGAGTAGAGGAATTGAATTAGAAATGGAGCAAACGAGCAAAACAAAAAAACAAGCAAAACTTGTTTTTTTACTGGGGGAGGGAAATCAACTGAAACCCTACTGGACAAGACAGAATTTGCATACCTATCAATTTATAAAAAACTGTAAAATAACTTAAAGACAATAAAAGGCTAGAATCCAACAACCTTAAAGGATGAGCTATATGTAGAGAATGCATAGTTTTCCATTGAAACACAATTATTTTCTTATGGACTTTCCCACCTCAGATCAAAAATAATCTCAAAAGAATATTCTTGATCATAAAATAAGGAGGATGTCATTATATTTGGCCTTATTATTTACATCTGTCCTGCATATAGGCCATCTTAAGTTTGCTTTGTTGAAAGTTTTCATAAGGAATTTCAGATTGGACCTTTAAAAGACTCATTATTTGCTATCCTTATTATCTACTTGTTCAGAAGCCAAGAACTTGCCACCAGATTTCACCTGCAGTACCTATAAATTTGAGTGAATACCTCTCTTCTCAAGATCCCCCAAATATTTTCAGTTTCCTGGGCCTACTAGAAAGTGTCCTTCCACACTCACCTATAAGGGCTAGGAACCCTGCAAGCTAGGTATCAGGACAGTTTTTAGGCGATTGCTTTGTAAGTCTCCATAAGGTCAACCTTACTTTCTTAAAAATGTATGGTTACATCTGATCAAATGATAATCATTTTCAAATATGACATTTAAGGCAAAGCCTTAGTTGCATAATCACTATTTCCGATTATGTTCCAGTGAAAAGGAGGACAGATTCTTTATAGAACCTATGCAAATATTTATATTGCCATGAAAATAAGAATACCCAATATGAGTTTTCCCAATTCTGGAGAGGTCAGGTAGGGACAATAAGACATTTACAAAGGTTTTGTTTTAGTTTACAATAGCAAAGCCTATTAAATTGTTATGAGTAGATGGCTTATAAGATAGATAGTTCAAGAGGAGAGAGAAAGGGCTTCTTTATATTTCCAGAAAATAGAACATTAAGTAAGTTCATGCAGTTCTGTGAGGTTAATTCTTGTCCCAAGTGAGGTTAATTCTTGTCCCACTAGATCTTAAGTTATCAGTTGTGAAGGTAAATGAAAATGATATTCTCTATTTATATAAGGTAAAGTGCTCACCCCCTCCTCCCTTCATAGAGTATGTTCTTGGAGACAAAGTGAGTCTGAGTCCTTACTCTAATCTTCAGAATAGAGATAAGTCTTTTTATTAAAGAATTAAACTCAGTCTATAGTTTTATCAATGTAGGCCGATTTCTAAGGATATGGACAAAATAAACTTTAGATATGTATAAATGTACCTCTAGAATCAGCTCAGGGGTCTCTCACATATGTGTGAGAGATTGCCATGAGGAGCAGTTCTTGACTTCTCCAGGAGTTAAGAGAAGTTATTGTTTTTTTCTTCAGTTTTTCTACATAAGTGAGTGAGATTTTGTTCTAATTTTGTCATCACTTTTGGGCTTCCTTAGAAACACTGTATGTAAATCTGACAATGTTTACTCAATATAATGTCTTCTCTCTTTCTTCTATTGACATGGAAGGGTCTTTTTGTTGGCAGGACTGTTTTCTTTCCTCAGAACAGTCACATTAATCCATTTGTTTATTGACAAGCATTCTGGAAATGCTGGCTTAGTAAACAGTTTAAAGTTGTTTAGGGATGCCATCAGAAGACTCTACCAAAAAATACCTGGCATAGTCTCTTTTCATGAGGCTTTAGTCCTTTGTTGAAGACGAAGCACTCTGGCCGGTAGCTGATTGCAAGGGATTTCAGGTAAGTATCAAAGTAAAACAAGAGATGACAAAAATTTAAAATACTTGTAGTTAATTTATTATTTATAATTTTCAAAAGCAAAAGATCTGATGAGAGTTTGTGGCAAGAATAATAACACTAACGGATTTTGGTTTTTCTGTGGCATGTAAAACAAGATAATGAAGCCAATCCAAAATAAACTTTAGACAAAATATAATAGCTATAAACATGGTGATTAAACTGTATTTTCAAAGAAGATAGTAAACACTGCATTTAATTTATAAAAGTGGCTGAACATAATCTTTTTTTTTTTTTTGAGACAGAGTCTCACTCTGTTGCTAGGGCTAGAGTGCCATGGCATCACTCTAGCTCACAGCAACCTCAAACTCCTGGGTTCAAGTGATCCTACTGCCTCAGCCTCCCGAGTAGCTGGGATTACAGGCATGCACCACCATGCATGGCTAATTTTTTTCTATATAATTTTTGGTTGTCCAAATAATTTATTTCTATTTTTAGTAAAGATGGGTCTCGCTCTTGCTCAGGCTGGTCTCGAACTCCTGAACACAAATGATCCACCCACCTTGGCCTCCCAGAGTGCTAGGATTACAGGCCTTAGCCACCGCGTCCAGCCTGAACATAATCTTTATAGAGAAATAATTCTTGAGATATAACAATTCTGTAACATAATATACCACAAACATATAAACTATATGGTAAGAATATGTCAAGAATATATCAATAATATCAAGTAGAGTGATTCAGTAAGTCTAGAGTAGATCTCACACATTTTTATATTAATAAAACTCCATATGTAAGTAACATAAATCCCCAATGTAAACCACTAGCCTAGAAGATTCTAGATTCAAATTAAAAAAGCAAAATAGTGACTAAGTTAACATTTAGAAAAAAATGACTGAAATTATAACTTATTATACTCTACTGCTATTGTCTAATATCAGGAAAAGTCTAATATCAGGATTATGATAAATAGAAACATGTCATGGACAGTGAGAGCAGTGATAAATCTCTAGGAAGTTCCCATTCAGTATATAATTTCTGGAATATTTATATTAGAGTAATAACATTTTAACCATGCAAATTTAACCATGCAAAAATAACATTTTAACCATGCAAATTTAACCATGCAAATTTAAGAAGACTAAGCATTTCTCCCCCTCCTTCTCCTTTTCGTCTTTTTTCTCTTCCTCCTTTTGGCATCTCTTCTAATTTGATAACTCTTCTATGCAACTCATTGGTAGTAATATATCAAATAGGCCTAATTCTTCCTAGCACTTCTCTTTTTATAAAGTGAAAAAACAAATCTTTATGATTTTCTGGAGGGCTTCTGGGAAATATTAAAGACACTTTTAGGTGCAAAAGATATCCTGAGAGTTTTATTTTACATTTAGGATTTGATTTGTGGAATGCAAATATTAAAATATTTCAGGACTTTGGAACACTGATGACTGAAATTGGATCATGGATGCTTGAGAAAATACTTGGCTATTTCAAAGACAATAAAACATTAAAAAATATCATAGAAGTTAACATGATTGTAAAGAACTTTAGCTTATTCCTAAGTGAGAAACATTTGCTTTCTTAAATAATCAAGGACATCATGAAGTCTGCATAAACCATAAAAGATTATTCTGTTAAAACACAGAATATTTGATATCTAAGCAGATTACATAGGCAAAAAATAAACAGATGCCTTTTATATTGTGGGTGAGGACAATAAACAGTGAGCCCAGAAAACAAGTTTATCAAAATTGAGTAAATTTCCCTATATTTTAATACATTTCATAGCTTTTCAAACCCAGATATTATAAACAAAGGTAAATACAATTCATTTCCAAATTTTGACCTTCATTAAGCTCTTTCACATTTTGGAATAATCTGACACTTTACTATTGATCTCAAGAGTCCACAAGGTCAGAACTAATCCCCCCCCACTTTTTTCTATTTTTTTTCTTTTTGGAGATAGAGTCTTGCTCTGTTGCCCAGGCTGGAGTACACTAGCATGATCACAGCTCACTGAAGCCTCTAACTCCTGGGCTCAAGGTCAGAACTGATTTCATACTGTTACTAAGATGTATATCCCAATTACCCTGATTTGATCATTACATATTATATACATATAACAAAATATCTCAAGTACCCTCAAATATGCATAAATATTATATATCAAATAAAAAAATTTAAAAAGTTATTAACACGTATTATATTCATTATTGTTATGTTCAAATAAATTAGTAAGTATTTAAAAAATTTGTGTTGGAATTGTTTGCTAACAGAACATGCAATCCAAGTTTGTATTTCTAGATACTTAAATCATGAGGATATAATTTAATCAGTCACTTATGCTTTTCAACAGCAGCATTCTAATTTAGAGTTCTTTAAATACCAGTCTTATGACAACTGAATTCTTGGGTCCATAGGAGAATTAAAGCAAGGAGCAGGAGGCTCTTGAGATGAAATGGTCTATTTGAAGAATGTTCTGCCTGTTTAGAATGCAAAATTTTTTGTCATTAAAAAATATTTCAAGATCTGACTTATAAATCCATCTCTTTAAAAACAAAGCAACTGCTAGTAAACTGACAGACCTTTCATTTTTAAATGTTTTTCCTTTTGCTTTGTTTCCTTTGTTTATTTTGGTTTGTCCATCTTGCTTTCTTGAATTTGTTTTAATCATTATCTAAGAACATTTTTTTTTTCCTGTTTTGAGTCAGAGTCTCACTTTGTTGCCCAGTCTAGAGTGAGTGCCATGGCGTCAGCTTAGCTCACAGCAACCTCAAACTCCTGGGCTCAAGCAATCCTCCTGCCTCGGCCTCCCGGAGTGCTAGGATTACAGGCGTGAGCCACCGCACCCGGCCTATCTAAGGACATTTCATATCACTCATCTATAAAAATTCTTCACTGAATCCCTGTTATTTTGCAAAACTTGAAATAATGTTGACACCATGTATTCTGTCTCATCTTCTGTCATTTCTGTTAATTTACTTCTCCTTTCTTTCCTAAATATAAAAAGAGAGGAGGGAGGATTCCACTTCTTCATCCTTCAACCAGGCTGTGACGTAGTCTGTGAATATATTAATAATGGAGGAAGCCTCCCTTCAATGCAGGCTGAGTTTGGAGTAATAGGTTAGTTAGGTAATCAGAGTTTGGCTCTTGATTTATGTTTCACACAGGGATCATTTGGTGCCACTTAACTGACATGTACCCAAGAACACATATGTCCCTCTCTGACTGAATTTTTGATAAATATAGGACAGAAATGACACTTTAATATAATATGTAAATCTAGGGATATTTTCAGCCTTCACTGGATTTAGTTTGGAAGAAGGAGAGAGTATTACAGTATTAAAGTTTGCTTACATTCTTTTGGAAATAAAGGTGGAGAACTGCTATGAATAAAATGAAGAAGCAGAAATCAGGTTTACTGTGCAGTATAAGCAGGATTTCAGGCATAGTGCAGGACTACTTCTAAGGAAGTGAAAAGACAATGACTCTGGTGGAACTCCAATCATAACCTTTGAAATCTCTTTAATAAAACTAAGAAGCCTGATGTATAGGCCAGCACTACACAGAGTACACTTTACTTTGTGGACTACATTGCCACAGTCAAGAAAGTGATAATCTATTCGTGATTTATTTCCTCAAAATCTCATTGAGCTCCATTTTTCTCCCCCTCACACTTATTAGATTCTAGTGATACATACATATTACAACTCTTAGGGTTATACAACACTGAAATGGTGAGAATCTAAATTTTACCAGTATTCTCTTACTTGTTCTCAAAAATAAAAATGAATCTGACTCCAAACCAAATGCTATGGCTTATTAATTCTTTATCTGACATTGTTAATCAAAATCTATCATTTAGCTGAAGATATTAACTATCACAGGTTAAGAGACTGGAGACTTGGCTGGGTGCGGTGGCTCATGCCTGTAATCCTAGCACTCTGGGAAGCCGAGGCAGGAGGATTGCTCGAGGTCAGGAGTTCGAAACCAGTCTGAGCAAGAGCGAGAGCCGTCTCTACTAAAAATAGAAACAAATTAATTGGCCAACTAATATATGTAGAAAAAGTTAGCCCGGCATGGTGGTGCATGCCTGTAGTCCCAGCTACTCGGGAGGCTGATGCAGGAGGATTGCTTGAGCCCAGGAGTTTGAGGTTGCTGTGAGCTAGGCTGACACCATGGCACTCACTCTAGTCTGGGCAACAAAGTGAGACTCTGTCTCAAAAAAAAAAAAAAAAAAAAAAAAGAGAGATTGGAGACTTAATTTCTAAGACAGAATTTGAAGTGTTATTGTGTACTACACACCACAAGATAAGTTTTTGTACAATCCATAGATCCCAATTTAGCAGTCATAAGCAAACTCATTGTTTTCTACCAATTACAGAAACCGTATACATTTTCCCCTTCATCCTAACCCTTATAGTGATGCAATTATCTGGCAAGAGACTCTCTGTAATTGAAATAATGACTAATACAGAGTCCACCCCTATAAATTGCTCAGTGCATCTTCAACGTATTTATTGGTAACACACTGTTGAAAATGCAAAATTGAACAAGCAAGGCCCCGCTGGGATTCGAACCCAGGATCTCCTGTTTACTAGACAGGCGCTTTGACCAGCTAAGCCACAGGGCCCCTGTTAGACATGTGCTTAGATATATCATATTTATAACTTTTTGTGAAATGTAGTAATTTGCCAGAAGCTCACTTGTTTTTGTGACAAAGAAAACACATCTATGTTTCTGAATTTGTAATAAAGCAGGAACTATGACATTGAAAAAATACTTTCTTTAGTGCAAGGTTTTAAAATTGATTTCAAATTAAAAATGAATTATATTTCTATTTCATGGTGACTACCTCCCCCTAGAGGAAATATTGGATATTGCAACAGATTTTTAATTTATTTCTCTGTTAATTCATTTTGTCTGCAAATGTTGAGTCATTACTGTGTTTCAGGTCCTTTTCTAGCTATTGGAGATAGAACAGTGAACAAAACAGCAGAAATGTCTTCCATTACAGAATTTCTATTCTATAGGGAGATAAAAAAGCAAGTTTTAAAAATTTGCTAAAACAAAAAACCAATCATGCTTTATTCCATTTTGTCCATCCTGGCACAAGAAAGCAAGCCCAGATGAGGACACACTGACACAGAGGAAACTCATGGTCCCCTAGTTTCCCACTATCACAAACCAGGTACGGTGAGACCTTTTCTTTCAAAGATATTATTAATAGCTTTGGCCTCAAGAGGAGATTTGCTGTTAGAAGCAACGAGTTAGGTGTTCACAGAGAGCTCAGCAGGATGTATATTTTTGCTGCTGTCACAGTCTTGCTCTACTCATTGGCCTGTTGGCCAATTTGATTCCTGTCCTCCTAGAATGCAAAACTGAGTAGGGGATACAGAGATGTATGGATACAGAGGCAAAAGTGGAGTCACATGACCTCTCGCCTCAGGTTTCAGGTCAGTTTGACCCATGTAGAAGGGGTTGTAACATGTTTAGCTGAAAACAGCTTCACATAGAGAAAAGCAGAAGAGACCAAAATCCTGAAATGTTTAAAGAACTGCTTTGTGGTTTATGGGGAGGGATGAGGGCGTATGTGTTCACTGAGCACCCACTAAATGAAAGGTCCTGGAGAGATAAGAAATCATTTAGATTGAGGTTGAGTTTTTATTTCTTAACCAAGGGTGGGGTTGCTTCTGATTTATTTCAATGTGGGCCATGGATTTCTACTTACTAGGCCAGGATTTATAAATTTTTCAGCTCTCTTGGCTGAGGTTCTTTGTGAAGTTTAGTTATTATCTGAATTCTGTTTCTCCCTGGCAACAAAATGTTTCAAAAGTTTTGCTAAGGCCTAAGGCCCTAGAGGAAAAGCCCCCTGCTTCTCCTTTTGGAAAGCTTCCCAAGATATGAGCAGACATTTTAAAATAAAGTAGGGGCTAGCATGTTGTGGCTTCAGACAGGTTGCTGTACACTTGAGAGAAATTAACACTCCCAACTCCCTTTCTAGAACACTCCATCTGGGTTTCTGCTGCTATTAGAAGTAAAGTTCTTTTCCTGATTCTTGATTCCACAATTCCATGACTGTTGGGGTCGTTCTTCTTAGGATCTACCTTTCTCTCCACAACCTCTGTACCTTTCCTCAATTTTATGGCCTATTATAGCAAACATTTTGGCCATCATCAGCCTTATAACAAGCCTATAAATAAACCTCAATCCTGAGGACAAAACCCTTCCCGTCATTGTTGGAATTATCCTAGCTTTCTTATCAACATCAAAAAAACAGAGGGTTGCAGTCAATTTAAAAAGATGTTGAGGCTGGTACCAGTGTTTGCAATATCACCACTGCATAAAAGCCTTTTGTCACCTAAGTAACAATGCTATTTATTTATTTAATAATAACAATGGCTTAATTTGTTTTTAGTTTGTACCTCACTGAGTTAGTGTCATCATACGTTTAATATCCTTAAATCTTTAGAACGACTGTGGAAGGTGGTAATGCTGATTAACTTCCATTGAGAGATGAGGATGACAAGGCAAAGAAATGTTAAAAATCCAGTTCAAGACCATGAGTGCCATAGATAGAGTTAGGCAATTTTCTTTCTGCAAATGTGGTTAGCAGGTTATGTAAGATGTTCCCACTTCTTCATAAAAGAACACCTGGAAAATGCAAACTTTTTATCTCATAATGCCCCTGTTTAGTTTGTACAAGATTTCTAGTAATGCTTACTCAAAGCTATGAAACAGTATTGTGAACCAGAGAACCTGACATATTTAATACAAACACATACTTTGTACCAAGTACCAAATCGCATAGCATGGGTCTTATTTATCCCTATTACTCTCCTGGCACTACAAGTTGATTCTGTGCCAGCTCTAGTATCCTAGCTTTCTCCCTGAGAGGTAGCCTCTGAGCCAGATTACATGAATTTCTTCTACTCAGGCCAGCAACACCTGGAGAAAATGTATTCTAGAGAATTGCAAGATCAAGGTGTTTGTCTTTGCCCTAATTCTGAATTTTATCATTCATTTGTGGCACAAGAATAGACAAGAGCAGGTCCTTTGGGGTCAATACATAGTTGGACCCTGTCCTCACTCATGTAAAACTAAGTAGAGATAAGATACAGAAAAGAGAAAATTGAGGTAGACTATGGTACAAGTGAACATGGATAACTGCCGTGAATGCTGTTCATTTACTAGCAAGAAGCCTTGAACCTGGGCTGGTGAAAGGAAGACAACCTAAAGTCAAAGACATTTCAGCTCAGTTATAATATCTTTTAAGCTTTGTTAGTATGAATTTCAGGTGGATAGTTAGAGAAGAAATGGGGTGCATTTTAGCCCCAAGAAGGAAAGGCCCAAGAAGGAAATAAAAAGAAGATATTCTTATGCTGAAACTTTTAACAAACTTCTGATAAGCTGCTAAAAATATGCATAAGGAGACAGAAAGTATTTTTTGAGCACTAACAATTCAGGAGAGCCAGGAGAGATGAGGTTCCATCTGTGCGTTCTCAGAGTGCTGTGCTACTCATGAGAACCAAGCTCATGGAATCTTCTCCGGGGATCTACTTGTCTCCAGTCACCTGGCACAGGTTCCCCAGGTAGCATCAAGTACTTTTTTCTTTTCTGCCAAATCCCCATTTCAGATCAACTCTTCTCCACTTCTACCTCACCCCATCTACTTGTCTTGTCCTTTCACTCTGGAAACTGGATGGTCTAGAGCAGGGGTCCTCAAACTTTTTAAACAGGGGGCCAGTTCAATGTCCCTCAGACCTTTGGAGGGCCTTTGGAGAGTCCACATGCGCACTGTGGGCCCGGGCCCAGTCGACTGCTAAACAGGACAGGCAGTCGCAGCAAAAACACACGGGGGGGCGGATAAATGTCCTCGGCTGGCCACATGTGGCCCACAGGCCGTAGTTTGAGAATGCCTTGTCTAGAGATAGGGGCTATTCTTTTGGTCCATGATTTTTTTTCCCCCTCAAATTCTTCCAGTGTTTTCCAGATTATCAAAGTTTACAGTTTCTCAGCACTGGGCCATACAGGATATTTAGAAATTTGGATTTGAACTGAGGCTACGACGCAGAGTACTAACTGTTATACAATTACTTCATGGCACCGAAGGCCACCAAATGCCGGTTTCTTCCTTCAGTCATTTGTCAGGAATATCTATGCATTTTTTTGTTGTCTAAAGAAACTTGCACTTTGTCTTTGTTAGGATGGCCTTGAATCTCCCAATTTTCTAATAACAGCTAAAAATCAATCTTGAGTTCTCCTACTCTCTTTGCTGATTCTCTCCCAAAGTAGCAGGCAATCTGCTGGGAAAGACAATTGTAAGGTTTTTCCGCGGTGGTGAAAAGAAAAGACAGACACAGAGAAAGAGTGGGGGCCAAACCACATGGCTTTATTATACACTCGTGGACGAGGTTCCGGGGCCCCAAGAGAGGGGGGCCCCAGAAGTCGCCGCAGTTTGAAGGGGCTGAGGCCTTTTATACCCTTTAGGCGGGGCTGGGGACTTGTGAGGGGAAGAGCTGGGGATTCTCTATTGTGACCTTGGATGGTCATTGAGAAATAGGAGGGGCTGGAGGTATTTGTGGAATCCAGGTAGACATCTGGGTGTGGTTCCTCTCAGTGGGTCCTGGCAGTTTGTCCTTGGCGGATCAGGTCACTAAGCGTTTTCTTTTTCCATCTAGGGAGGGGAGGGGGCCCCTGCCACCAGCCTTACAACAATGACATCTGCTTGCCAGTCTTTCCAATTTTTAATTTTTTTCCTTTCTCATACCTTGCCCTTCCTTTTCTTACATGTATATATATAATAAAAAGGGTGGAATGTTAGGCTTAAAGAATTCACCCTCCCCAAACTTCCATCCAAATCTCCTATAAAACCCATCCCTCTCCCCTTCCTAGGGGTGTATTAGCCTTTGCCAGACCCCTAGGGAGATAAAGGACTGAAATGCAAAAGAGTAACTTACTTTCTTTATCCCTCCCTCTTGTTCCTCAGGGAGAAAAGAGTTAAAGGAATGGAATGCAAGAGGGGAACTTCCTTATACCCTCCGAGTAGTTTGAAAAGAATTTATTTACTCCTCCAAGAAAACACATCTGTAAAACCTGAGGCTCTCCCCTTTTCTTTCACAGACGCCGTTTTTGGCCTCCACCCATCTGCACCCAGATGCTCAAAATAAACAGCATTTTGTTACACATGAGGCTTTCTCTCTCTCTCTCTCCTCCAGACCTAACAGTCTTCCCTCCTCTTTAGAATTACCTATCCAGTGTATGCCTTTAACCATGCCCCGCCCCCGAGAGTTTGCTTATGGCAAACCAAAGAAAATGGAAATTAGGGTTGGTACTTGCTCAGTTTTAAAAGTGTGGTCCTCAGACCTTTGGCAACAAAGGGAGAGGACACTGCTTTGAAGGGGACCTGCTTGGATGGCATTTTCAGCCAACCTGGTCAGAATCTCCAGGTGGCATCTAGCATCCCAACAGGTGCTGAGAGTGAGTCTCTGGTCCCTGGAAACTACGTGGCCTCACCCTGACCCACCAGTAAGGCATGCCCCAGACTCAGCTTGAAACCTGTGACCTCAAGACCACATGTGGCCCCTCAACTGAACCCAAACTTCCTGTAGAACAAATCCTGTAAGGCTGGTGGCAGCCCCCTCCCTTCCCTAGATCAAAAAAGAAAAGGCTCAGGAGACCAGACCCGCCAAGGACAAACTGCCAGGCCTTGCAGAGAGGAACGACACCCAGATGTCCATCCCGATGAGAACTTTTCGGCTTCTGGATTCCACAAATACCTCCAGCCCCTCCTATTTCTCAATGACCACCCAAGGTCACAATGGAAAATCCCAGCTCTTCCTGCCAAAAGTCCCTAGCCAGGCCCAAAGGGTATAAAAGGCCTCAGCCCCTTCAAGTGGAGGTGACTTCTGGGCCCCCCTCTCTCGGGGCCCCAGAACCTCATCCAGAAGTGTATAATAAAGCCATGTGGTTTGGCCCTCACTCTCTCTTTCTGTTTCTTTTCGCCGCCACTGAAAACCTTACAAATCCCTTTATTAAAAGGACTTGTTCTGTAAAATACAGATTTAGTCAAAAGGCTGTACTTGAGCATCCAGAAGGTCACATGTGGCCCCGAGGCTGCAGGTTCCCCACCCCTGCAGCTGTCAGAAAATGCTCAGTGTCTTGGGGCACTCAGACTTCATAGTGAAACTTCTTTCTTCCTGTCTACCTAGGTTACTAGAAGGGGGATACAACAACATGCTTCTTGTGTGGCTCCAAAGCTCTATGGGACTTCCCTTCCTCCCTGGTTGATTTTCTACAAACATGCCTTCTACAGTCAAGGTCCTGGATGTGCTTTCCCCTTGACATGGAATGATTTCCTTTCTTTGCTGTACCTGGTTAAATTTGATTCATGCTTCAGCTGCAATTAATCAGGGAAGTGTTTCCTGACCTCCCTCCCCTCTCCACACAACATATTTTTCCCAGTCTAGGTCAAATTTCATTATTCTCTCTGTTCCTTCTTTTTTACTTTTCCTTCAGAGCCCCTATATCAGTTTATGATGATGTACAAGTTACTAGAGTTATTTCATTAATGTCAGTCTCTCTCCTTGTACAGTATACTCCAAGAGGAGGTATTTTGTTCAATAGTCTATCATGAGGGCTCCCCATTTAGTAGGTTCTTTATCAATAGTTTGATTGCAGAATGAACGAATGGGTAGAGATTATAATCCAATGCTCTATGAAAGCAACTTCCCCCAACGGTATCTGACCTGGCAGGATAGGCATGGCTTCATTATGAGTGGAGGCTGATACTCACATTTTGATGTTTGGTGGGAAAGAACTGATAATAATCTAAAGAAAGGAGCTCAAAATTATCCCAGCAACTGTCCATAATAAAGCTTCTCAGCAGAGCCAAAACAATGTTTTTAATTTTCTGAGATTTTCTTCATCTCCTTTCCTCTAGATTATACAAAACCATCCAAATTATTAGCAGGTTTGGTTAATGAAGAATTATCTGCTTCCCAACATTAATTCTTTTGATCAAGGAAGAGACCCGAAGGCTTTCTCAGTCTCAAGGACATGAGTCCAAAGAAAGGAAATGCAACCAGTAAGCAGGCTGCCCCTCTTGGTCTCGGGTCTCTTTAAATTGGATCTCTCCTTCCTCTCCTTTCCTGAGGGACTTTGCCACCACCATTTAGAAAGCTGCTGTGAATGGAAGTGCTTTTCAGCATTTTCTGCTGTGATGTTTTTGGCATTAGGGTTGATCTGAATGCAATTCTCCATAAGGAGAGGCAAAAGCTGTGTCTTTGGTGTCACAGGCAGGGTGGTTCTTGCAATCCCAGCATTTTGGGAGGCCAAGGCGGAAGGATAACTTGGGCCAGGAGTTCAAGATTAGCCTAGGCAATACAGTGAGACCCCCCCACCAACCTCCAACTCTACAAAAAAAAAAAAAAATGCAAAATTAGTGGGGCATGGTGGTGCATACCTGTAGTACTAGCTATGCAGGGGGATTACTTGAGCCCAGGACTTTGACGTTACAGTGAACTATGATCCAGCCACTGCACTGTAGCCTAGGTGACAGATGGAGACTTTGTCTCTAAAATAAATAAAGCCTCTTTTCTTGTGCATTCTGGGGATCTTGTCTGACACATTAACTACAGTGACTCGGAGAAAGATAAGAGATAGGCTGGCATACTGTGACCTACCAACTCTACATTTACCAATGTCATGCACTCTTCTGTTACCAGGCCAAATCAGAGGAGCAAGGACAAGTGATTTGGGGAGGAGGAAAGATAAGTTTTATAACCTTGTCGCCAAAGGAGGAAAAATGGTAGACCTTCTCATCTCAAAATCCAAATTTTCTCAACATTCATAGAGATACAGAGCTTTTAAAGGATAGGTTCTCAGCTTCTGGCAATTACTGTTCAACTACTGCTGATGATTCTGATCATCCCATCTCAGCTGAAGACAATCTCCTGACCTCTGCCTAGGACCTCCCTTTAACAGGTGAGGGTGGGTCATCTCCTGTTGCACAAATAAACTAAAGACTTACCCTGCCCCTTCCAACCCCTGGCCTGAGGCAGGGATACAGGCTTTAGTTCTCAAAAAGGAGTGGAGGATGTTTTAAAGAGAGAAAACATTTTTGCCATTATTTTCCAGGCCATTACCTCTGTTACGTATTCTCCACTCTCAATATTTCTCTTCCGTATCTATAGGAGGAGGAGTGACTACTCTGTTACACTTCCACTTCTGAATTTCTAAATTTTCTATAAGAAATAAATTAAAAACTTTCTCTCCTACTCAGGGGCATAATTCCAGCAATATTTTTCTCTTTTTCCTGTGTAATAAAAAACCTTATTTGACCTCTCTAGGATCTTTCTTATCAGCATTCAGCTTTTATTTCTTCCATCTGAATGAAATATTCTTTTATTCTTTTCCTTCAGCTACTGATAGTTCTGCCCTTCATTTTACAACTATATTTCTCCCAAGTGTCATCAAACTCATATTTCTTTCATCTTATTCCTTTAATCTCCTTCATCTTGCCTTCTCAAACACTCCACTTAAACTGATCTTTTAAATTTCACTCATTGAAATGGATATATCTAATATTTGTTAGTCCTCATCTTACATGACTTCTCAGCAGCATTTGACACAGTTGAACTCTCCTTCCTCTTGAAAATTGTTATGGTCTAAATATGTTCCCCCAAATCCATGTTGATACTTAATTACCACTGTGATAGTATTAAAAAGTATTATTAATAAAAGTTACCAAAATATAAAGACATATCCCCCATATCCAGACTGCACATATCTGTGAATCAAAGAGTAGAGGTGGGAATAACTCTTCTCATTATTACTCAGTAATCCATTTGGAGAATTTTATATCTTATCCTTTTGACCTTAATCTCTGAGAGATTGAGGGTTCTTGTGCCCATTGGATAAATATTTCCACTAGGAAGCATTGCCACCTTTTAAATCAATTGAAATTTGAGAACTGCTTCTGGTCATTTTAGTCCTTTCATGCCATTGAACCAACAGGCAGAGAAAAATGTCCTTCTTGCTGGAATGATGGGTCCCATTATCCAGTAGATAACTGAGTGTCTGATGTTCAGTCGAAGTAAACATACTTCGAAGTACTTCGAAGTAAACATACCCAGGGAAGCCTCTAAATATTTTTGCCCACAAGCCCTGGTCAATTAAAATTGTAGCAAAACCATCAAGAAAAGATCACAAGGACAGATACCACAGGAATAAAGGCATACTTTATATCGTCATGTAAAGAATCCTGACAAAGATCAGGATAACAAGGAATGAATTTTAGAAGAAGGAAGCTGTGATTACTTTTTTTCTTTTTCAGACAGGGTCTCACTCGGTCACCCGGGCTGGAATGCAACTGCAGTTGTGTGATCATAGCTGACTGCAACCTGGAACTCCAGGGTTCAAACCATCCTCCCACCTTGGCCTCTCCCAAGTGCTGGGAGTATAGGCATGGGCCACCATGCCCAGTTTGTAATTACTAATTTAAACCTCATGATGATCTACAGAAGAATTCATAGCAGCCTGTTGCATTGCTAACTAATTATACCTTACTTTGTATCCGAATACCTTCTAAGAGGGTGATAACATTTTAGGTTTGACGTAGGATTATGAACAAACTGATATGACCCTATGAGCTGGTTGTGATTTCACACATGCTATGCTGGAATATAGATTTTTGACTTGAGCAATGTCAAAGGACAAAAGGAATGGACCATGCCAGAGATTTACTTTTGTTGGTCTAGGTTTTCTCTCCCTTTGCTCTACCCCATGTCCCCAGGACACTGACCTAAATATGAATTTAGTCCTTGCCTTTTGGCTTCAAGTTGGATTTGGCCAATGGCCAATTTTCCTACTGATTGAGAATTGGATTGGATAATAACACCATACTTTTTCTAAATTCAAATCCACCTCAGAGAGTTGTGAGAATTGAACACATTCATGTTACATAGTAGTCCATATGTGGTGGGACAAAATATCTCTTCCATGCTTCCTCTAAAGGTTCACTCTGTTTCTTTGGGCCTCACATATTCATTTTGAAGTTTCTATATTATGGGGCAAAGCTGGATTATTTCCCAGTATGGGAAAAATGAAAGGATTTGTTTGATCTGGAGGGAAAACTCTCGCATATACGCATATACCTTGTAATTGTTTTATATTACCTTCTATTTGCAATGACTGAGGCATTTAAAACTCTTACTGGAGTATATCAAATTAATAAAGATTTTGTAGACAGTCCAAATTTTCTCATTTCTCTAAAAAGAAAATGCATCTCCCTTGAATTCCATGATGAAAGTAAAACAATACCAGCTATGTATTCTAAAGTTAGTCTCACAGACACCATCATAGACATTACTTAACAGTGGTATTTACAATTATGTTACAGTATGTCATAGACATGGAAATGCATTGCCCAGGTCCTCCTTCAAGGAAAGACTTGCTGTCAAACTGCAGAGAGCAGAGTTAGCAGATAGGCACCAGCTGTCAGCTCCTGCACTGTGTGCCTCAGATGCAGAGTTCCACCCTATGTAAGGCCATACCCTTCTCCAGGGCAGTCCTCTTCCAGTGGAGCAATGTGGGGATAAGAAGCGTGGTCCAAAAAAAACCCAAAAAACATTTATCCGGTGTTGGGCAGGTGGGAGGGGGATGGAGGGAATGGGTATATACTTACATAGTGAATGCTGTGTGCACCATCTGGAGGGTGGACATGCTTAAAGATGACTGGAGGGGAGAGGGGAGGCAAGGGCAACATATGTAACCGTAACAACATTTGTACCCCCATAATATGATGAAATAAAAATAAATAAATAAAAAAAGAAGCTTGGTCCAGAGCCCTGTTGGCCAAAGTGGGGCAACTCTCCCTGGCAGTATTGGCTTTAGAGCTCTCCATTGAGTTGGTTGAGCATTTATCTGGTCTGTACAGTTGGACATTGTCCTCTGCCCAATCCTAGTTCTTCTACCTTTCAGAGATGTTGATCCCTAATAAACACCTTGTACCCCAAGATATAATCAGCTCTCTCAGCATCTGCATATCAAGAACCCAACATGTGTCACCATATCATAATTTTTCTTTCTGGATCTCTTCCATTTTATCATTTTTCTATACAATGCTTCTTCAGGCAAAGATGGGGTAGCAAATCTGTATTGAATTATAAACTGTCCTCTTAAATCTTTGAAGTTTGTGAACCATACAAAATTATATTTTTATGCTGTCTTCTTTTAAAAAGTGGCTTAGGTTCCACAGCTTTTTCTACCTAGCTACTTTGTGTTATCAAGCTTATCTCAGATCAGGATTGCTATTGCTTTTGATTACTTGTCCACATTAATTTACATATCCTACAAAGCCCTATTATTATGGGTTTTATCCTCCCCCTTCCCCTCATGTATTACTTGCTTTTACTTAGCCTCATAGGCCTTCTGGTTATTCTCACAAAATGCCAAACATTTTGTCTTAAGGCCTTTGCACTTCCAGTTGCCCCTTCATGAGAGCTGTCTCATTTTCTAAATTCAATTTAAGTAAGCTCTCTGATCAAGTAACTTTCAAAGAGGTTATTTTTGCTAATCTCTATCTAAAATAGTTCCCATTATGTGTTATAGTCTACCTCCTTAGTATTTTTTCTCATAGGATATATATTACTTGACACATTACATATATATTACTTGACATATTTTCTAATAGGATATATATTACATATTACACGTTTACATGCTTGTTTCTCCAATGTAAGTAACTTACGTGGTGGTAGATTTTCTAGGTGACATTCACTGTTGTATCCTAAGTTACTGGAAGAGTGCATTAAGTGAATACATGTGTTTCAAATAAATAGGGCCAAAGATTTAATGAGATCCAAGAAGTTCTGCATATTTTTAACCAACAAATCAAATTCTCGTAACTGCTATTAGAACTCAATCCTAAGGAACGGAAATGGTTACTAAGAGTATTTTAAGAATTCCATCACCTGTAACTCTTTTTGAGATAGTCTCGCTTTGTTGCCCAGACTAGAGTGCGTGCCATGGCGTCAGCCTAGCTCACGGCAACCCCAAACTCCTGGGGCTCAAGTGATCCTCCTGCCTCAGCCTCCCGAGTAGCTAGGACTACAGGCATGCACCACCATGCCCAGGTAATTTTTCCTATATATATTAGTTGGCCAATTAATGTTTCTATTTGTAGTACAGACGGATCTCGCTCTTGCTCAGGCTGGTTTCGAACTCCTGACCTGGAGCAATCCGCCCGCCTCGGCCTCCCAGAGTGCTAGGATTACAGGCGTGAGGCACCGCGCCCGGCCCACCTGTGACTCTTAACTAGCTCAGTGGTTTATTTCTGCGGACTCGACCAGTATAGTACCCAAAAGCGCCAAAGTTGCTTTTGAAGGGTCATCAGTCTATTGCACTCAGGGCTACAAACATTAGGCAAGAACTAAAAAGGAGGTTTGCGCTTAACTTCACCTGTTATTCCTACTGACTAAGCCCCAACATACTAACCCTGTCAGCCCCAACTGCCTTCCAATAGAACAATTTATGTACACTTAAGAATTGCTCCACTTCCCTCGCCTTGAGAAGCAGCGCTTTACAATGTGACAGTCAAAATCGTTATAACAGACTGTGTGTCCAGCTTCTTCTAAGATAGTTTAAGTGGCTCTGAAAAGAGCCTTTGTTTTTCGGTTTTCCTAACTTCGGTCCTTACTTGGCTTTGTGGTGACTCTCGGTCTTCTTGGGCAGCAGCACGGCCTGGATGTTGGGCAGGACGCCGCCCTGAGCGATGGTGACTTTGCCCAGCAGCTTGTTGAGCTCCTCGTCGTTGCGGATGGCCAGCTGCAGGTGGCGCGGGATGATGCGCGTCTTCTTGTTGTCGCGGGCCGCGTTGCCCGCCAGCTCCAGGATCTCGGCGGTCAGGTACTCCAGCACCGCCGCCAGGTACACCGGGGCGCCGGCTCCGACCCGCTCGGCATAGTTGCCCTTGCGGAGCAGGCGGTGCACCCGGCCCACGGGAAACTGGAGACCGGCCCGAGAAGAACGGGTCTTGGCCTTGGCGCGAGCTTTGCCTCCCTGCTTGCCGCGTCCAGACATAGTGGTTCCGACAAACTCCCGGTGGCAAGTAAAGTGAAAGCGTAAGAGAGGCACTTTTTATAACCAATATTGGGCGCGAAAAAGAAGACGTGTCATAGGTCAAGAGTGCAGCTTCATTTTAACCAATGGGGATGCGACTTCGAGATTTGCAGCTCCTGATTGGGCAAAACTAACCTCTGACGTTTCCATACATAACCACCAATCAGACACAGGACTTTAACTCTACGCCTTATTTGCATAAGACGTTCTATATAAGAACGATACGCTGCACTTTTGTTTCGCTATTTCTGTTTCTCTCTCTTATCTTCGGTGTTGTTGTTCGCTATGCCTGAGCCAGCGAAGTCAGCCCCGGCTCCTAAGAAGGGCTCCAAGAAGGCCGTTACTAAAGCCCAAAAGAAGGACGGGAAAAAGCGCAAGCGCAGCCGCAAGGAGAGCTACTCCGTGTACGTGTACAAGGTGCTGAAGCAGGTCCACCCCGACACCGGCATCTCGTCCAAGGCCATGGGCATCATGAATTCCTTCGTCAACGACATCTTCGAGCGCATCGCGGGCGAGGCGTCTCGCCTGGCGCATTACAACAAGCGCTCGACCATCACCTCCAGGGAGATCCAGACGGCGGTGCGCCTGCTGCTGCCGGGGGAGCTGGCCAAGCACGCCGTGTCTGAGGGCACAAAGGCCGTCACCAAATACACCAGCGCCAAGTAAACTTCTCAAGTAAGCGTCTTCGATCCCAAAGGCTCTTTTAAGAGCCACTTACATTGTCAGTAATTAGAGCTGGAAATACTTTGTCTAAAGTCTGAATTTAAGCTTGGGTAGTAGTCTATAGTGATTATGGTGGCTTCTAATTAGTATAACCCTTGTTACAGTCTGGCTAAAAGGAAACCAGATAACGTAGTTAAGTGTCCTATGTACGTCCCTTAGACAAAATGCTTCCTGGTTCTCGGCGCTAAAGTAGGTCCTTAGGCTGTGTTAGGTGTCGTGGCTTCCTGTTTAAATCCTAACCGACTATTGTGTCGCGTGTTCCTTTCTACACCACTGGAATCTGAAGTAATCTGAAGCCCACATTTAGCTCGGCACTTACCTTAGGTTCTTCAAGGCTGTACGCTGTAAAAATTGTAAAATTAGAGGAAGAGAGTCACCCGGTTTGCGTTTTTTTCTTTTCTATTCCTACTTCTCCAGCTCACTTGGGGTGGAGATGTCGGACAACTAGGCGGGATAAAGTCTCTTAAGAGGGAGATGAGAAGCATAGCTTTTCTCATGAGTAAAGAAATAAAACATGAGGGTTCACGGAAAAGATGTTATGTGACCTGCATATTAGTTTTTAAGACAGCATTTTCAATCTTTGCTGATTCAATAATTTCTTCACTCGGCAAATACAAGAAAACTTACAGGACATTGGGAGGAAAAACTTGACTGGAATTCAGTGCAGACCACAGACAGAACAGGACTAGACCACGCGGAAGTGGGGGAGAGGAGGGAGGAAACTGCCCCGGGCCGGGCTCATTCTGAGCCCTGTCAGGTTGGGGAGTTTTGTTGTGTGACTGGAGGCTTGAATGGCTATTTATCCTAGTAATAAGTAGCTTGAGACTTTTTTTTCTAAGAATAATGGAGGCTGAAAGAAAGGGTCGACAAAATTTAAGTTGTGGACTGGCTAAATTTGTGATTTAGAAATGTAGGCCAATTGACCTACAAGAAAATTATTTCTTCTGATTAACTCAATATAAACGGCTGTATGTATATAAGTGCATATGTATACATATATGTATTTTTTGGTCACAGACTGTTAGTCTTTAGGGAAACAGTAGGTGACCATATGTAAAGAATTGCCTGCCCTTCTTAGAAGTGTATTTGGAGATTGCAAGGGTCAAACTGGAGCAATTCACATATGCAAAGCATATGATTAGTGTTCCAAATCTTATCCTACTAGTGGTTTATGGATTACATTAGTATTCTAAGAAACACGTCAAGTGATTGTTAGTGTTTTATCAGTGTGCAGGGCACTGATCTATACACTCGTTGAGTCTTCACAGATATCTATGAGGTAGGTATTATACACATTTTCAAATGTGAAAAGTACAAAGTACTACTTTAATATTTAATTTTCGAAGAGAAGAGAGCAAAGAAGGGAATAAGTCTGATGTAAAGGTAGGGGATAGTGTAATTTGAACTTTTTGTAGTGGTTTCACAAGCAGGACCTCCTTCACTTCCGTATCTGCTCCTGACCTCATTTTCATAACAAAATATTCATAGCAAAAATAAGCATAATCCCCAGGCTGATCTCGCGTAGTTGACAGGAGTAAATTGTACCAGTATAGTGTCTCTGCCTATTTAGATTTCCTTGGGGAAAAAAAAGCTTAAGAAAAATAATATACATTATTTATTATTAGCGTGTTTTCTCCAATAAGTATTCTAGGCTCCAGCTACACAAGACTTTTGGTAGTTTGTCTAGAATACACCACTCGGATGATGACTATTACCTTCAGGTATACCTGACTCCTCTTTTTTGATTTTTACCCTGGAGCTATTTATTGTATGGTACTAAAGGAAATTAGAAATATTTTTACCCCACAATATGGTATTTTGACATTTTTTTTTTTTTTGCATTTTGACATTTTGGACTGACTGAAGCCTTAAGATAACTCAGACTTTCCCCCCACCCCTCCCCATCATCACCTACTCTCCCCAAATCATTGAAGTTTCTTTATCTGTCTGAGATCCAGGCCCACCAAGGAGAACAATTGTTTTCTTCCCCTCCCTGTAATCTCATTAAGTATGGCCGAAAAGAAGAACAAAAATGGAACCACACCTGAACAGGCTCTTTTACAAGATAATGTCTATCTCTCAGATTCATTCAGATTTCAAAGAGAACTATTTACCAGTTAATCTCTGCTCCCCATCTATTTATCCTTTCTAGTAGTCCTTTATTGCTTCTCAACAGAACTCCTCCTTCCCCCTCTTCTGTAATCCATTTTACCAGAAAGTGCCTAAGTTTCTGAACCCCACTGGGGCCTTGAATTCTCATTTTCTGTGGTTCCCAGTGAATATACTTTAGAATAAACAAGCTTTCTCTTACTAATCTGCTTTACTGTATTTTTCAGTGATTCTTCTGAGGGTGAAGGAGTTTTTTGCCTTACAGCTGTTTCAGAAAAGCTTTACAGTCCAAATCATGAGATAAGCAGCCTAAATTGTTTTGCAGATTGATCCTGTAGTTCTCTGGGGGAAGTTGGGGGTGGAGAAGGGAAGGATAACTCCTATATGAAAAGGCAGCATTCAAAAACTATAAAAATATGTCTAACATTATTAAAATTGTTTTTATACATCCAAAGATACCACATTTAAAAACAAATCCACAAGGTGACAATAAATTTGCCACATGCTGACAAAGGGTTATTAAAAGTAAAATATATAAAAAATACAAATCATAAAAATTGTAGAAAATAAGAAAAATGGCCAAAAAATCTCAATGGAACATTCCCAGAAGAGAGGGAAATCTTCAAATAGCCAAAATCCCATTAAAAATATGCATTTTTATTATAATTAGAGAAATGCAACTTAATGAGATACCATTTAACAAATCTTTATATTCTCAAAAATTTTTACGGACATCAGCAGATGCTGATGAAGATATGGAATAACAAGAACTCTCAAGCACTACTGGTGGAGTGTGGCAGTGTAAACTAAAAAATACTACCTTAGAAAGCAAATTGTTCACCTCTATTCGTGTTGAATATGCACATATTACCACGCACTTGGTTATTAAGCAATTCCACTCCCAGTAATGTAACTATAGAGCTGTGTATAGCAATGCCCATTGCAGCCCTGTAATAGGGGGAAAATAAAACAATTTAAATATCTACCAATAGAGAAATGAATGTATAAATTTTGTATTGACACATTAGAAAACTTTATTAATGATAGAAATTAGAACTGCACATTCCAACACCGCTATATTTCCAAACCAAATGTAGAAAGTTTTTAAAACGTGTAAAGTGATACATATATTGATTAGGGGTATGTGCATCCAAAGTTAAAAAGTAAAAAGCATGGGACCAATGAACACCAAATTCAGAATACTAGTTAACTCTCAGTAGGGAAAAAGGAAGCTTATGCTACTGAGAATGGACATACTAAGACATTTTACTGTATTGGTTAAATGAGTGTGGTGTTCACCTAGTCTTTTGTAGAAATACCTGGTACATTTTCAGCACTTAAAAATACTACCAGAAGGCAAACATAGTAAAGGAGTTAAATGTATACCAACCAGGGGTGGGGAACCTGCAGCCTTTTGATTTCAAGATTGTTCTTTTTTAAGCACCAAAGGAGACAAGAAAAGCTTCGTCTTTTTTCTTCTGCATCCATTTTAAGGAAAGGATTTGTTCTGTAAAAATTGGATTCAGTCAAAAGGCTACTCAAAGATCCAGAAGGCCACAATATGGCCCCAAGACCGCAGGTAACCCACAACTGTGTTCCACTGTAGTGAGAAGGTAGGGAGAAGATACATTTTCTCCAAGACCCCCAGTAGAGATCTCAGGGAAAATTTCTACTTAAAACCAGCGACTACAGCTACCCTCGAGACTCCTCCCCTTTGTGGAACATAAGGTAGTTCTTCCCTAGACCTCTCACTGTGAGACATCGTGTAAGTCAAAGGAACCCGGTAAGGTTAAGTGTCCCGCAAAAACCTATTTAGATCCCTGGCCTCATGGACTTTACTCGCTCATCAACCCTACCGTAATTTCAGTCTGCCACCGTAAGCGAGTAGCTATCGGAGACTTCCTCCCAGCCTCGGAAAATCTCGGTCCACTGTCGCTCGCTAGTTTTCAACACTCCCATTTAACTTAGTAAGCAGCATGGAGAAGGCCAGTGATAATGATTCTAAGACACGATGTATAGTCATTCCAACTCTTTTGCTGAAAGATTGGGGGCCCTTAAAAGGGCCTTTTATAAACATGGCTCCAAAATGCTATTTAGCCACCGAAACCATAGAGAGTGCGACCCTGCCGTTTAAGCGCGTAGACCACGTCCATAGCCGTGACCGTCTTGCGCTTGGCGTGCTCCGTGTAGGTGACGGCGTCCCGGATCACATTCTCCAGGAACACCTTGAGCACCCCACGGGTTTCCTCATAAATGAGGCCGGAAATGCGCTTGACTCCGCCACGGCGGGCCAGGCGCCGGATGGCAGGCTTGGTGATGCCCTGGATGTTGTCACGCAGAACCTTGCGGTGGCGCTTGGCACCTCCTTTTCCCAAGCCCTTACCTCCCTTGCCACGTCCAGACATACTCAAGCAGGCAGTGAACAAAAGCGAACACTTTTTTTGGCAGCTTCCTTTTATAGACAATGTTAGCGGACCTGACTGAAAACCAAGAGAGCTGTGGCGGGAAGGTCCTCTGGGTTGGGGGAGGGGCCCTAAAAGGGAAACAAGCCTGCCGCGCTTTGGTCGCTTTTTTTCTCTTTCAGTTCTTTTTAATCTACAAGACCTAGGCTATTTTTTCTCCTTTTTTCATTTAATGTGATTCCTACCTATCCTCATTAAATAGCAAAATTTTAATTTTTATTTATAGAAGATACAGAAAAAGCAAAAGAATAAAATATGGTTGGAATACGTATATATATGTATTTTCTTTGTCTAATACTATCAGCATAAGATTATGCTATTTTGTGACATATTTCTCCTTAATATGTGGTGGAAATATGCTCAGTATGCTAAATTCCTAGAAACAGAACAAGATGGACTAATACAGAATTTTAAGATCTTTCAGGTATGTTGTTAAATCCTCTTCCATCAAAGGTTATACCTATTAATATTTTCATTTCCAATGTTGGAGTGCAGAATGATTCCCCAAAATATGGCTCTTGGGCATGCTGAATGCTTTTCAAATTTAAGGGGCCTCAAGACATAGGCTTCAGATTAAAGTTTCCTCTAACCTTGTCTTGTTTCTCTTCCCCAAGCACAGGGGGGGACTTCCTCTGGAATTTCCTGATCTGATCAAGAAAGCTACCTACCAAAAAAACCACAGTTGCCTTCTATCCCTTCTCGGTTTACCTCAAGGTCTATGGTGGAAAAGAAGAAAGAAGAATGCCACTCCACCTGGATGGACTTTTGCATTAGATAATACCTGCTTGCCTGCCTCTGGGGTTTATTCAAATTCCAAAGAGAATCATTTGTAAGTTAATTTGTGTCTCCCTGGCCCATTCATTGTCCCTAATAATCATTTACTGCTTCTCAAAAGAATTGTCTACATTAACTGTCTCCTCCTTTCTCTCTGAAAAAGGGTATAGGAGCTTCTGTACCCCATTGGGGGGTTGGGTAATCAGTGATGCCTGTCCCCATACCTTAATAAATTTGTATGCCTTTCTCCTATTTGCTTTTTGTCAGTTGATTGGTGAGTGAACCTGAGGGCTAAAACGAAATTTTCCTTTGACCTCTACACCACTAGCAGTTCCTGCTATGCCTACAACCTAATACTGGGTAGAACCATTCTGCATAATTTTACTGTGTAATAATATAGATTTGATTTCTTGTATAGAGAATTAAGGTTTTAAAAAGTTAACTAGATTTTTAATCAATATAATATACTGTATTAAATATTTCCCCCACTGATTTGAGGAACTTTATTACATATTAAATATTTTTTTAGTTTCTGTTGTTCCACCAGTATATATATTGCCAAAGTATTATAATTATTTGTGATGGGGCTCAGAAAACAGTACTCCAAAATGAAGGCCTCAGAGGCAAACCTTTTTCTCTGTCCTCCATGACTCTCAGTCCTGTTCTTCCCTGAGAAGATCCACAGAAATTAGAACTGCTCTTCCCCAAGGCAGGTCATAAAAGCCAGAACCCCTTTTCCCCAAAAGCCAGCCATATAACCTAAAATTATTCTGTGTAAAAGCTGGCCATAAAGAAAATATCTGACCAACCTTGTTTGTCTGTAGATATTAAGACCCGCATTCCAGAGAGGGCCCTGCCCCATACCTAGAAGGAAGAAATGTGTTTCTGCCCAACAAAGTTCATTTGTACGCTGCACAGAGAAGAGCCAATGTACTGGGACAGTTGAGGTTGTAATGGAGAGTTTAAAAATTCTGCATAGCACTAAGCAGGGAGTAGGGAGAAATTTCTCAAATCCACCTCCTGGAGAATTTGAGGAGATGATTTTTATGGATAGTTTGGCAGACAAGGGATTAGGCAATTAGGTTTGTTAATTGTGGCAAATTATAGGGGTGTAGAAATCTTGTGTTGCTCCAGTCCCTGGGGTTACAATTCCAGTTGAGTAGGTTTCTTGGTATGGGCCCCTGGTCTGAGTGGTTCAACCAGTCCACTGGAATGGGGCGTCTGGAAGATATCTTAAAAACTACCTTTAGGTTTCAAAAAGGTGATGTTATCTACTGAGAAAGTTAAGAATCTTTATGGACACCAGCTATAGGGGGACGTTAAGAATCTTTATACAAATCTTATGACCACCAGCTGCGTAGCTCTGGAGTGGCAATTAAAGAGATGCAAATGAGAGTAGTGACTAATTATTATTTTTATCGAGGCCCTTACCACAGTTCTTGCCTTGCACCCCTTTTTATTGTAAGGGTGGTTTCAAATTCATGCTCAAAGAAGCAAGAGGAATCTAGACAGATGGACCTTGCTGGCTTTCCCCACTCAATCCGTTAGCATTAAATCATACCTTTTTTGTCCAGTCATATTTCTATGTAGCTGTCCATACTTTGTTGATCCCACGGATGAAAAGGGAAAATATCCCCTATATCTTTGGGCCTTCATTCTAAAGGCTCCCATGTATACATGCTAAATAAATTTGTATGTCTTTCCTCCTAATTAATCAATCTGTCTCATGTCAGTGATTTTTCTTTTTCAGTGAACCTTTAGGGGGCTAGAGACCTTGCTCCATACTTTGCACTTTGAAGACTATTTTATTATTTGATAGTGCAATTACTACCTCATACTTAATTTTCCCAAAATTTTCTATTATCACTATTCTTCTTGAAATTACAAATCATCTTTGTAAAAAAATTTTTTTAAAAGACCAGAGTCTTTCTATTGCCCGGTTGGAATGCAGTGACATAATCATAGCTCACTTTTGTAGAAACAATGTCTTGCTATGTTGCCCAGGCTGGTCTTGAACTCCTGGCCTCATGTGATCCTCCAGCCTCAGCCTTCCAAAGGGCTGGAATTACAGGCATGAGCCACCACACCTGGCTACAAATCCTTTTATTAAGGTACAAGAAAGGAATTATTTTAGGACTTTGATCAAAATACACTGTAGTTTAATATTTACTCAGTTAATTGTTTTCTTTCTCTTCTTTGGGAGATTTTGTTTTTAATTATATTTCCCCAACATTAGTTATATGAAATATATTTTAAAGATCTTTCTCTACTTTAAAAATCAGTAAAATTCCCACGAATCAGAATCCTTCCTCCCTGATTTCATGAGGTTTTGCATAGCAGTTAGTAATAATAAGGATAGCAATGGATGGTAGAGGGTGGCAAAATATGCCACCCAAATAGGCTACTTTGGTATAAGGATGATTTTGAGCTATAATCAACTAAAAAAAAAAAAAGGTACAAGAAAGGCAATCTGGCCTTTCCCTTCCTGAAAACAGGAGATAAAACCTCCATCTAGAAGATGTCCTCCCTATACCAAAAGAACATCCTTCTTATCACGTTAAGTGAAAACCAAGAGAATTCTGTGCAAGTGGACCTTGTTAAAATAATTATCTTCCTTTGGCCTCCCCACATAGTTTGTTACTTTCCCCCAATTTACTATCTTCATCGTAGTATAAAGCATTTAAGTTTTGCCACTTCTTTGGGTCTTTATTTCCTTATGAGAGCTCGCGTGTTACATAAAATGTATATTAAATAAATTTATATGCTTTTTTCCTGTTAATCTGTTTTATGTCAGTTTCTCAGACTTTGCCAGAAAAGGATAGAGGTAAAATGTTGTCTTCCATACAGTGGCTATCTGAAAAGTTTATCAGGCTCTTCAGTTTCTGAAATTGGTAGCCAGAGGTGTTTGATTTTCTGTAAACATACACATTGTATATCATTTACAAAATGTGATGTTAATCAGGCGCTTTTCTAATATGGTAACTGACTCTCAAGATAAATTTAGTTCAAATCAGGGTATATTTCCTTGCATTCTCACATTCTTTCACACTAAACAACAAATCTAGCAGCAAATTTTGCTAGTCACACTTGCAAAATATATCCTATACCAAAGTATTGTCTATTATAAAATTAATAAATTAATTTAAATTGGAAGACAATAAATTAATTTAAATTTAAAAACAGAACAATTGAATAAATAAATTGAAATAATAATAATTGAAATAATAAATTGAATAAAATAATTTGAGTTACACATATTCTAAAAATCCTATCAAAAGTCATATTTTACTATTTTGGGGGAGGATTTGAGTGCCTATCTTTGACAACATTGTTGTCAGCACATTTTTATTCCAAAAAAAACATATTTATATAAGAATTGGAAGTAGTTATAAGTACAAGAAATAGAAACAATAAGAGTGTGAATGTTTATATGTGATGTCAATAAATTAAGAGCTAAAAAAATTCCAGATAGGAATAAGAGGTTTCAGGGAAAACTTATAATTAAGCTGAAAAGGAACAGAGTAGGTCTACCAAATTTTTAGAGCAAGGGTTTTAACCAGAGGTCCATCATAATGTCACAATGCTCCTAAGGATAAATTCAGCAGTTTGGTGGTGGTGGGATGAGGGGGAAGTCTGTGAGTTTGTGTAATAAAATATATATATTTTTATTAAACTTTAGCATTTCACTTTATTATGAACTCAGGCTACAAACCTCAGTACTTGTTACTCAAAAGAAATTCCAGTTGTCTCTTTTCTCATTACAAATGCTGCTTATGTAATATGTTAACTAT
Source organism: Mirza zaza (assembly GCA_008750895.1). Classification (NCBI taxonomy): domain Eukaryota; kingdom Metazoa; phylum Chordata; class Mammalia; order Primates; family Cheirogaleidae; genus Mirza; species Mirza zaza. The sequence continues at coordinate 47,500 of VSMD01114356.1, forward strand.
TTAATAGAGTGATGAAATCATTTATTTTTTTTTGCATTGTATACACTTAAAACATTGTTCTGAGATTTTCCTTAAATGTCACCAGAAAGCTAAAGGTGTTCACAACATACAAGACTAAAAGCTAAGAACGACTTTTTTTGTTGAGAGATTCAGTGAGCAGAGGTAGGAGGGCAGATTCTGCAACCTAGGCAAGGAAAACAATGGGCATGAGTAGTCCTTATTTGCTTACACCACCACCAAAAGTTTTTCCAATATCACATTAAATAACCCTCCTTCACCGGTAACTGTCAACCTTGCGGTAATGGTAATTGTCAACCTTGCGAGGCCTGGGTTTCTGTCAGGAGCCCCCAACACCTTTGAGTTTTTCTAATACAGACAGCCCTTTGTGAAACCACATCATAATCCTCTATTATTTTTCTTTCCCCACACGAAGTTGTATGATTAGCAATAATTATGGAAAACAGTTCCTCAAACTTTCGATTTGGTTTTAGAAATAACCATCCTGTCAAGTTCTGCCACTCCACTTGAGATTTTAAGCGTTTTCAGAATATGAGAAACTTTTCTTGGGCTTTAGGATGACGTCATATCTCCAGACGTCATCCTAATATTTTACTCACTTCCTTGTAAAGGCATATTTTGCAACATAGGGCTGGCTGGATAAGGCTATGCTTCATAGCGTTTCTCTGTCAGGAGAAATTTGTGTGACTCTGACAGTTTGCTACAAAGCTCCGTAGGCCACCGGCGCCACAGCCAAGCTCTCGAGCAACACCTTGATAATCAGCTCTGTGGACTTATGGGTAGATGGTAGATCTCGCACAGAGCCATGTTCCAGGTCAGTAATGGCGGGGCTTCCTCACGCCTCCAGTGGCCTGCAAGGACCGATCTGCTAAAGACAGGGCAGTTAATTTTTTACCAAACTGTTGCAGGAAGTGATGGAGCTAATGGCTGCCTGCGGACACAGTGGTTTAGCAAGTCTGCTCACAAACTCTTAAAATGTAATATCTTGTGGATTAAAGTTTCATCTTTGTAAATATGGGGTGTTCGCTGCTATTTTGCTTTCAACGGGGGCCTCAGCACAGGTTAATTGACTACATTTTTCCTGTGCTTCGTTTTTCGTCACTGGAGAGTAAATGTTAAGTTCTTTTTCAAGAAGATATGGGTGGCTCTGAAAAGAGCCTTTGGTTTGGACTCGACTTTGCTGGAGTTGCTACAAACTCATCCAAGTTGTTACTTGCCCTTGGCCTTGTGGTGACTCTCGGTCTTCTTGGGCAGCAGCACGGCCTGGATGTTGGGCAGGACGCCGCCCTGAGCGATGGTGACTTTGCCCAGCAGCTTGTTGAGCTCCTCGTCGTTGCGGATGGCCAGCTGCAGGTGGCGCGGGATGATGCGCGTCTTCTTGTTGTCGCGGGCCGCGTTGCCCGCCAGCTCCAGGATCTCGGCGGTCAGGTACTCCAGCACCGCCGCCAGGTACACCGGGGCGCCGGCTCCGACCCGCTCGGCATAGTTGCCCTTGCGGAGCAGGCGGTGCACCCGGCCCACGGGAAACTGGAGACCGGCCCGAGAAGAGCGGGTCTTGGCCTTGGCGCGAGCTTTGCCTCCCTGCTTGCCGCGTCCCGACATGGTGACCTTGGTCAGCTCTCTATCAGTTACAAGTAAAACCAAAACCTACGGACGGCGCTTTTTATAACCATATTGGGCGCGAAAAAGCAGACGTGTCATAGGTTAAGAGTGCAGCTTCATTTCAACCAATGGAGGTGCGACGTCAGGATTTGCGGATCGTGATTGGGCAAAACTAGTCTCCGATAACTACCAATCAGACATAAGACTTTAACTTCTCCTTATTTGCATAAGCCATTCTATATAAAGAGGGCACAGCATGCATTGCTCACATTGGCTCTGCTTTTTTTCAGAGTGCCCTGTCGGGTGTTTTGATCATGCCTGAGCCAGCGAAATCCGCTCCTGCGCCTAAGAAGGGCTCTAAGAAGGCTGTGACCAAAGCCCAGAAAAAAGATGGTAAAAAGCGTAAGCGCAGCCGGAAGGAGAGCTACTCCATCTACGTCTACAAAGTGCTGAAGCAGGTTCACCCGGACACGGGCATCTCTTCGAAGGCCATGGGCATCATGAATTCCTTCGTCAACGACATCTTCGAGCGCATCGCGGGCGAGGCGTCTCGCCTGGCGCATTACAACAAGCGCTCGACCATCACCTCCAGGGAGATCCAGACGGCGGTGCGCCTGCTGCTGCCGGGGGAGCTGGCCAAGCACGCCGTGTCCGAGGGCACCAAGGCCGTCACCAAGTACACCAGCGCCAAGTAAACAGTGAGTTGATTATAAACTCTCAACCCTAACGGCTCTTTTAAGAGCCACCCATATTCTCAAAGAAAGAGCTGACACTTATGTTCTTTGTTTGCCACAACTCTTAGCGAGGCTTTTTATTCTGAAGTAGCACGATTGTTGAGTAATGGATCAGGTCTTCCCTGCCAAGGTAAACCAAAAACCTGCTAACCTCTAAAAGTTAAGTCATCCCCAGGGACTCTGTAGAATATAACTTTAGTCCCGAGTTTTTCGTTATTAAGAACGCAAAAGTCGTCAGCCACCAGTTCTGATGACCGTTAGAATAAATAACGAGTTGGAAGAGAAACAAGGTCTGAGCAAGTTTAACTACTCCGGTCCCCTGTTGGGTAATGAATTGGACTAGTGCCGGGTTGCAGAGGTTGCGCGGGCAGTTCGAATTTGCTCGGGCTCTGCCCGCCCTTGGTGTCAGCGTCCTGAGTGGCTGGCGGTGTCCAAGAAGCAATGGCGGTTTGTGTGCGCGGCCGGAATCCAGGCCTAGCTACTGCGCGAACCCTGTACACAAACCAACTGTGTAAATTTTCGTTGTCTCGTAAAGTATTCAAAGAATGTAATTTTAATTCGGGGAAGTCAATACTTTTTAAAAATTGGGATGCTGTTTTCCCTTTAGCGTATATCCGCATAATCGAAAGTTTACAAAACTTAAGCCGGACTAAGTATGTAATGAAGGCAAGAAACTTAATATTTAGCAAAATCAATTTCAATTTTAAAGCTCCTTTCGCTGTTATTTTAAATCCTGTTTTTGATTTTGCTCGGAACCAGTAAGGAAATCCAAGTCCGCGTCATTCTGGTTGCCACAAAGGAGAACCAGTCACCCCCAAAATGACGATGTTTCTTTAGGTTATGACACTACAAAATTGTGTGTCTCTTTGAGATAAAAATGCAAGGTTTATAAAGTATTTGGAAGCTTCCACTATGATTGGTTTTTGTTTGAAAGGTAGTAATTCTACATAAACTTTATCTAATTTATCTAGAATGGATCTAAATTTAAAACAATAATGTCTAAAGCAATTAGTATTTTGTTAAGTCCACTGTCAAATATGCTTTTCTCCGTCCTTGACTCAGGTCCTACCAATTTTTCAAAGCCCATTCACGTTTACCTGCTCTCTGAAATTTCTTCCCTTCTTTGAGCTTTTTCTTTACCATTTATCCAGCCTTTGGGAACGCCATAAAGTATCTTGCATATATCATAGCTGAATTGTATATGTATATATAGTTGAATTGTTCTCTACCGGGTTTGTTGCATGTATTTCTATGTAGAGAATGTACACTCATGACATGAAAAGAGGGAAAGGAAAAAAGAAGGCAAATTCTTTTTCTTTGTGATCATCATCCCACAGTAATGATAACTGAGTCCTCTGAATAAACAGAACTTAAATGACTTTTATGTCATTACTTGTTATGTCACATGAGCCTCTGATCCTCTGTTAATCCAAATAATCAGATGATAATTTCCAAGCTAAATATATTTTGTTGTTGGTTCTGTCTTATATGATACAGGAATCAGAATAAAGAGCAGAATTTGTGGGAAAAGGAGAGGGATTGGGACATAAGATGACTCATGGGCAATATTGTCAGGTGAAAATTTACAAAGACTAAATTTTTTAAAACTATACAGAACCAACTAATTCTGTAACTCAAAACTAGATTGCCTAAGGGATAAATAAATTGAACAGTCATCTTTTGGGTTATTTGCATCTTGGTAAAGTTCCCTTAGGAATAAAGATGAGAGTTTAATTCTTTGCTTAAAAAACTAAATGCTACCAACTAACCCATTGCTAATCAGTTACAGAAGAATTGGTTCAGAACTAAACTATCACATTTTGCTATTTAAAAAAGTGTACATTGTGATATATATCTTCTCACAAAATAAATAGATACTTGTTGCTTAAAATGCTTGTAACTAATTGGCAGTGCTTTCCCAGAGATCACAAACAAGAATGATGACTGGAGCATAGCCTTAGATGAAATAGAACTAGTTGTTTTTAAAGGGTTTTTTTCCCAAGCCATATCAAATGATTGTATTTACTTTTTTCTACTGTGCACATATTTCTTTTTAAACTAATCTACAATGGTTATTGAAATCAAGGTACCCATTCCTCTGGGCAGATACAGATACAGCCACAAAGGCTAGTGGTCCTATATCCTGATATCATGTAGATATCTATTCTTCAATTAAAGCATTGTGTTTATATGTTAAAGTTAGTTTTATAATATAAATTTTTCTTAACTTTATTTTCAAATTTTGATAATATATGGAAAACATCTAATTAGAAATAATATACTTACAGACTATCCATTGATTCGAATGTCTTATTTCATGCTTTAATTTTGGAGTATCACTCTTCCTGATATTGTCCCAAATGTTGAATATAACCCTGTTTAGAGTCCACATTACATAAAGGCATTGTTTGCATTCTACACATGAAAAGTAGAGTAGAATTTTTGAATTTTATTTTAAAAAATATAGATTCCTGCAGAATTCTTTTATTAGTATTTGTCTTTGCAAACGTATCTATTCATTTACTAAGGAAACTGCAGTATGCACTTGACATTGGGAAACCAGATGAATGTGTGTGCTTCCCACTATTACTTGCATACTATAACATCTACAAAACTATGAAGTTACACCTCAGCACTTGATCATCATGTAGAAGTGATACGCAAGACCCAGCCTGAGCCAAGTACTAAAGTAAGAAAATAAGCTAGAGCAAGTGAGTGATTCCCATTCCAAATATTTTTACTTAGGAAATATAATTGTGCTTTTAATTTCTTAATAATAAGAGGAGTTTTGTATAAGTTATTGAAAAAGACCATCTAGGTTTGAAATATGGCCCTGCTACTTAGTATGAAGCATTGCCAAATTATTTTCTGAGGCTCTTTTCCTCATTTCAAAAATGGGGATGTAATAATGCCTCTCATGACTTAATACTACTGACACCAATAGTAACAGTAGTATTAAGCAGTAATAATGTCGCCCCACTCGGGAGTGTCCATGAATGACAATAGGAAAGAGAGAATTGCTGCCACTGGGCAGAATTTGGAGAATTGTATCTCATTTACTTTTTCTGGAAAGAGAATAAAGATACTGATCTAAACTGATTCATGTGCACGACTAATGATTTGTCTATGGACAAGGATTTTAAGTTGTCAAAAGTGGAGGTTTTATTGACAAGTTTGGGGAAGAGTGTGATGTGGATGAATTTCCCAGAATGGTCCCAGAGTATAAGAATAATGTTGTCCCATGTGAATTTTAACCTAAAGTCCCACTCTCAGAGGAGGCTGTTAATAATCAAGAATACAACCGCAACCATATGAATGTCACATAGTCTTTTTTCCTACCCAGTGTACTGCTCAAGCAATTTGTAAAGGTGGCTAGGATGGCAATGGTAGAAATTAGACTCCAGAGCTGTAGTATAGACTTAGCTCAGCCAGGCTGACCCTGTATACTGACACTGCTAAGTGTCTCATATGTCAGGGGAAGTATTCTCGTATTTTTGCAAACATTTTGTCATGAATGAGGCAGGGACTTGTCTTCATTGGGATAGACACTTTAGATTTATTTATTTATTTATTTATTTTTGAGACAGAGTCTCACTTTGTTGCCCGGGCTAGAGTGCTGTGGCGTTAGCCTAGCTCACAGCAACCTCAAACTCCTGGGCTCAAGCAATCCTGCTGCCTCAGCCTCCCGAGTAGCTGGGACTACAGGCATGTGCCACCATGCCCAGCTAATTTCTCTATATATTAGTTGGTCAATTAATTACTTTCTCTTTATAGTAGAGACGGGGGTCTCACTCTTGCTGAAGCTGGTTTCGAAATCCTGATCTCGAGCAATCCATCTGCCTCGGCCTCCCAGAGTGCTAGGATTACACTTGTGAGCCACCGCGCCCGACACTTTAGATTTAGACGTGCTTCACTTTCTTTTATGCCGTTGCTAGCAAGACCATCTATGACCTTATTGAATACTTTATACCTCATGTCTCACATCTTTTTTGGGATCCATTCCTATACAAAAAAAGTAAGGCAAAGCATAGATGACCATGCAACTTAGTTTATCACATCCCTCATAAGTAGAAATCTCTCAATTTTTGGAAGACTATAATCAGTTAGTTATAAAGTGGCATCTAGTAATTCAGCACTGTATTGGAGTGCTGTTCAATTTTGTATGTTGTATATGTGTTGAATAGTGACTAAGAATGGTCATAATTTCTCCTGTAGCCAGAATGCATTGATTAAGAACTGAGAGGTAGAAATGCAGTGGTACCTCTCATATTACACTTAACAACCAACTCAAAAACATTTTGCCTTCCATATTTGTGTCTCAGGGCTCTCTCTGCTGTTTTTTGTTTTAGAAAAGGAGGAATACATACTTCTACCAGTGGTTTCAGAGATGACTCAGTTTATTGATTTGCCAAAAATGATTTTTATATTAATAGTAAGTTTAAAGCAATTTCAATTATATTCATAAACTGGCTTAAGAGAGCTGTGGGAAGTCTTGACTTACAGGAGTTGGGTTTTTGGACTCCTCTCTTTCCCAGTTGTCTTTCTGTTTTACCTCTTTTTCCTCCTTCTCTCTTGGTTTGTCTCTCTTTATGGGGATAGGTAAGGAGCTGTAACAGATAATTTGAATGTTTTTTAAAAATACTTTCATAAAAAATAATGCATTGAAAGCTGGTGAACTAAACTGTCTCAGAAATTTTCAAATTCAATTTATACTAACTAATGTAAATTACCGTAAATTTGTAAATATACAAATAAGATTTTAACAATTTTTAGAAATTGGTAACTTGTTGAAATGTTTTTTAGCTAACTGACTTGTAGAAATTGTCCTATCTACGTTTCCTCCTTTGATATTTCATATGTATATTTGTCAAATGTATTTGTATATATTTGTCATATATATATTTAATCTACTCACCTCCTCCCTACCCACATCCCCTCCCATCTTTTAGCATTTTACATACAGTATATTGGCTGTATAACTTTAGAAGTTGCAGAATATATGGTTGGTCTCACAATAGAAATAGAAGAAAAATATAGATTAGGAGCTGTTTTAAGACTGTGCATACTATCTCCTCAGAGAAAATGAGCTTATATTCAATTGTATGGCTGAGATGTGTTAGATGAGAAAATTATCATCATTATGATGGAGAAGTACTATGTGAAAAGTTATTAAATATATATGATACTGTCACATAATAGCTTTAGTAAATATAATAGACCTAGAAGAAATCCAGTGATTCAAGATTCATATTTATTTATTTATTTATTTTTTGAGACAGAGTCTCACATTGTTGCTCAGGCTAGAGTGAGTACCCTGGCGTCAGCCTGGCTCACAGCAACCTCAATCTCCTCAACCTCAAGCGATCCTACTGCCTCGGCCTCCCGAGTATCTAGGACTACAGGCATGTGCCACCAATGCCCGGCTAATTTTTTGTATATATATTTTTAGTTGGTCAATTAATTTCTTTCTATTTTTGGTAGAGACGGGGTCTCGCTCAGGTTGGTTTCAAACTCAGGACCTTGAGCAATCCGCCTGCCTCGGCCTCCCAGAGTGCTAAGATTACAGGCGTGAGCCACCACGCCCAGCCTCAAGATTCATATTTAAAGATAGTAAATGGAAATATATGTAAGTTCATGGGAAGGAATACTCAATATCATAAAGATGTCAATCTTTCTAAAATTGGCATAATTATTCAAGATAATTCTAATCTAATCTTAACAGGTTACTTTTGGAACTTGGACATTAATTCTAACATTTTTTCGAATCAAAATGGAAAAATATCAAAGAAACTACTAATGAGATAGAGCATTGATTTAGTGATTAAAAAAACCCCCTTATTATAGCAGTAATGTTGGGTGGTTTTGCATAGAATTGAATACATTTACCAACTTCAATTGAATACATTTACCAAGGATTAGATCTAATTTTTTGTTTGGAACATTAGAAATGAGAGAAGTAGAATTTCAGATTAGTGAGGAAAAGAGAGGCTGTTGATAAATTTATCCCAGCAATTTGTTATCCACAAGGGGAAAAAAGGTCCCTACATGTAAAAGGAAAACGACTAAGACCTTTTAGAAGGCCATCAATTAACCTATTACTACATGTTTTCCAGAATGAGAACTTTCTGGAGTAATGGATATAGTATCAGCTAACCTAAGAATCATAAATGTAGAAAGCATCCCATTTGCATGCAACTGGCACAAAATGTTCCTGCATTTGCTAAGGTCTGCATATTTGTTCAAATATGTAATATATGAAGAGACATAAATATGGTTATACCTATTTCCATTATAGGTATGTGACAAATACCATAGACACAAGATTAAGAGTAAACCATGAAAATAAAAGAATAAGCCCAGAAAAAAAAAAAAGAGCACCAAATCTGGTTGTTTTTTCTTAGAGTCTAGGACAGGAGTTCCAAACATGCCTTTGCTCTCTGGGGAGCCAGTGTGTTCCTTTTTGTTTTTCTGCTCCAATCTTGAATATTTTCCAACTCCAACAATCAAGTTCTAGTGTTGGCAAAGTATAATTCCTTGGCAAAAGTCACCCTCCTAATGAAAAGTCATCTTGTGGTTAACATACTAAACAGCCCCATATATGTGTTTTAAGTATTAAAAATGCCTTTCTCTACACAGAGAAGGCAATACTGATGGGGACCTCTGCATGTGTAGGAAAGGAATTGGGAAAAATTATTAATATAATTTTATATTAATATAATTTTATAATATAATTAATTTCCTAGGTTGATTGGCTTGTCTAGGTCATAGTTTCAAAGTACATGTTTCTTTCTACGTGAAAAATAAGGATAACTGTTAAGTCACAGAGAGAATTCAAAATATTGCATTTTGCAAAGCACTGTTTTTATTTTAACATAGAAGAGACTCGCGTCTCATTCTTCCTTTTCTCTTTCCCTCTGGTTCCTAATTCAGATTGTGAAATTAAATAATAAAAGTGTGAAGATGTCTTTTACTATTTTGTCTATAGATATAGAAAATAAATTATTTCTTAGGTGTGAAATGTTACTGTTAGAACATACCATATCTGTTAGAATGTTTGTGAAAATATTCATGATTGAATCGCGTTTGAGATTTCTTTGGATTCCGTCCCTCAGGCTGGATAATGAAACATCGCGGGAAAGACGTTGACGCATGCGTGACGGGCACTTGGGGGGGGCACAGTATTCTCATCTCTGTAGTTTTATGTGTACTTCACTACGTTCATGACCACTCCCTTTCCCCCCACAGAAAAAGTTAAAAAGAAAAGGCCGGCCCAATCAATGAACCGCTTTCTCTTTTGGTCAACAAAGGGCTACTCTGAGAATCTGGCGTCGGCGCAGAAAAATTCCGGTGACTGAAGTACGGGAACGTCAAGAAGAGAGGCGGCCTCCGAAAGCAGGCCACTGGCACCTCGGTACCCGGACGAGCTCGCGGGGCCGTCCCCTCTTTTCACGCCGCTGGAGAGTTTACAAACTCTATCGCCATCTTGTGGCCCTTCCGGATAATGTGGCTAAAACTTCGTTTTATGGTTCCGATTAGGCCTTTCATTGCTAGCGTTTAATTATTGCACGTACAAAGAATACAGTAAACAATCCAACCTCCAACAGCCCCTGAACACCTAGTTCCGCCATGTACTTGACAAAGTTTCCCTCCTTGACCAAACTCTTGTTAGGCTCTTTTGAGACCTCTTATGGACTAGGCTCCAACCTTGCCCTATAAAGACCTGAACAAACACTAACAGTTTCTAATAGTTTAAGCCCACAGCCCCAAGGATGATCCTAGTCCCCTCCAGTGCCTTCCTGAGAAAACTCAATTGAGGCTGCCAAAAGAATTTACTATTTGTTTCAATCAACATCTGAAGATAGGGCCCCTGTCTCCCAGTCTCTGTGGTAGGATAGGAGCCTAACTCAGATACGCAGCAGTTAGCAGTTGCACCCAGATGGGTTTCACATGGACCAACTCTCCCTACCCTTCTCAGTTTTCATAATTTTTCACTTCCCTGCTGTTCCCCTCATCTAGCCCTCATTCTTTCAAAAGGCCCAATCACCTGTGCACAAATCTGAAGGGAGTTTTGCTCTTTTCCCTACTGTCAATGGTTGCCAAATAAAATCCGTCTTCACCACTTTAACCAATGTCTGGCTGTGCTTATCTTGGACATACTACAATGAACCACATTTATGAGTTTCCTGTGTGCCTGTCTGGGATCTCTTTATACAAACACAAATATACAAATGTGGAGTGTCATTGTCCCCTCTAATTCAAATGGAAGAGGTCACATGTTCCTCACATGGTTCTGTCCTTGGCTTTTCTCATTAACTTGTCTTTCTTGGGACTCTTTTCTATTAGTAAGTAGAGTGGCTGAGACTTCTTAGCAGGTGCACCTGTGCTAGTGACAAGAGGCGAAACCACAACCACGTGACTGCATTGTCCCTCACAGGCTCATCTTTGAGGGGAAGGGCAGGTGTGGATTTCTCTGTGGAGCTGCCCAGGAACTGAATCCTGTTAGGACCCTCTGTGGGGTGGCTGATCTGTTACTCCTTTCCTGAGGTGGCAGGACTCCATTCCTTGTGAGGAAGGACAGGGTGGCTGAACTGTTATTCCTTTCCTGAGGTGGCGGGACTCCATTCCTTGTGAGGAAGGACACTGGGGTCCTAACATTGGGACCTCATCTTGTCACCGAGGCCTTCCTTGACTGCCATCTTGTAGTTAAGCCACACCATCTGCATTCCCTATCCCTGTTTACTACTCTATTCTTTGTTATAGCATGTACCAAGATCTGACATGTATGTTTTACTTATTCATTCTCTTGTTATCTTAAACTCCCCACCCTTCTCACTAGAATGTAAATTTCTTGAGAGCTGGATTTGGGGGTGGGGGGAGATATTTTGATCACCTGTATTTCCTAGCTTCTAGTACAGTGCCTAGCATAGAGTATATCTCTGAATAAATGAAGACAGTAATATTTCTCTGCTCTGCTGTTACCAACTAGGAGACCCTTAAAGAACTTTCTTTAATTTCTCCAGGGGATAATCCAGATCAAAGACAAATTGTCATTCCTTACAGCCATTCTGGCTGAATTCCTAGTTTCTGCACCTGAAAAAACATCAAAAAAACCCCAAACAACTTTGGTTTTGTGAAAAGAGTTCTTCCTTGCTCAAGTTGGAGTGCAGTGGCTATTAACAGGCGCGAGATTTGGAAAAACTGGGGCAGCCACTAACTACTGGACTCAAGTGATCCTTACACTTCAGCTCCCACCCACCCCATACCCCCTGTCGCCCCCAGTAGCTAGGACTATAGGTGCTCACCAACACACCCAGCTTTGAATGTTTATTAGTGATTATTAGCATATACAGGTATTTTCTTTTTATATGCCAAATAAGGCAATTGACACATTGTGTCACTTGAAAACATATCTTCCCTCTTTGAGGCTCCAACAGAGGACCTTTCAATTAGGAAAGACTCACAGCTTAGTTGGCTTCAAGGGCTGTGGCTCACAAGAAATCATACCTAATGTCCTTTCTCTAAGAGCACAACTTTCTGGATTTCCGTTTTTCCCAGAAGAGAAATATTGCTTTCTAAACAACTTCTTCACATGAATCAACTGGGCGGGAACAGTTGTGTTTATCTTCCCGCCCCGCCCCTTTCTTTTGTTCCGATTATCTCTGTCTTCCTGCCTTCAGAAATACCAATCGCTCTTTCACCGTTGATAGTCTCATTTCTGGCTATAATATAGATAGGCGACCTAGTACAACTGAAAGGATGACTTTTTGGCAAACCTGTCTCCAGCCTACACTTCACCTTACTTTATTTTTTATTTTTTTGAGACAGAGTCTCACTTTGTTGCCCAGGCTAGAGTGAGTGCCATGGCGTCAGCCTAGCTCACAGCAACTTCACACTCCTGGGCTCAAGCAATCCTGCTGCCTCAGCCTCCTGAGTAGCTGGGACTACAGGCATGCGCCATCATGCCCAGCTAATTTTTTCTATATATATTAGTTGGCCAATTAATTTCTTACTATTTATAGTAGAGACGGGGTCTCGCTCTTGCTCAGGCTGGTTTTGAACTCCTGACCTGGAGCAATCCGCCTGCCTCGGCCTCCCAGAGTGCTAGGAATACAGGCGTGAGCCACCTCGCCTGGCCTCATAGCTCTTTTTAAAAATCTGTTTTACGTTTTTCTTCTTCCCCCATGTGCTTTGTGTAGTAGCTTCTTTTTCAAATGTCCATCTCCTCAAGAGAAGTAACTACCACATCATAACCTAGCACACTGTCAACACCAAGCATATACACTTCAGAATTTGTTGATTTGTACTGGAAAGAGCTAGTTCTTTTTCTTTAGAACAACTTTTTATAGATGTCAAACCGCTGGCTGCCGCTCTCCCTTCTGTAAACTGCTTGCAGCAACTTCCTGCTATAAGAAGATAAAAGAGAAAGAACCCCCAAATCAGGCACTCAGACTTTGGTGGCAAGTGTCCTCTGAGCCCGCTGACGTAATAAAACCTGATTCTCTCTACCTTTCTTGTGCAGCTCGGTTTGTTCTCTGTTAGTTCTGCTGTAACAAGGCCTCGACAATGCCTTGTACCAAAGAGGTTTGTCTTACTTAATATGTTTTTCTGCCCAAGACAAATCAAAATCTGAAATTCTGGCATGTTTTAAAATGTCTACATTAGGCACATCAAATTAATTTTAAGATAGGGACATGTTGCTTTGTCATTCATCCATCTTGTCTGATAAGCAAGTCTTGAGTTCAAGTTCTTACTGAAGTTTGTTTTTGCATTTTGTAGTCTTCTCAAATACTCATTTATTTCCACGAAACTGTCACCCTTAGATAAAAGCCTCATTTGCTTCATCTGGTAGGTGCCACAGCTGACCTACAAACACTTAGATAGTTAAGAGTAACTATAATGGTATATTTTTTGTTTTATAACAATAAATAAGACTGATATTAGAGCAAGTCAATACTTTCCACATTGTGTTTAGGCTTTCCAGCAATGTTCTATTTTTATAGTTAACAATAAAGTCTATTTTATGTAAAAAGTTATATTGGAGTTATAGTTATATTGAAAGTTATATTTCATTTTATTTTTAAATTATGTTACAAAGTCAATACTTTAAAGTTTGTAGATTTGGATTCTAAAATGTCTTTGTTTTATTGTGATTAAAAGTAATAAATATATGGTAAAATATTTGATTGACTCATGATGGCCTATAAATAATGACATTTTATTAGGGCTAAACTGTTAATCTGAATTTTAAGAATTAAAAGAAGCAAGTTGTCTTAGAAGACAATTTCAGGAAATGTTAACAATTTAAAATTTAATGCCCATGTTTACTTTTCAGTTGCTTTTAAGTTATTATTATTTTTTGCTATTACAAATAAAAGCTCTATGAATATTTTTGTGTATGTCTTTTGTTCAACATATGTATTCATTTCTTTTGAGCATATAACTAGGACTGGAATTGACAGTTTTAAGGTAACCATATATTTAGATTTTGTAAACAAAACAAATATTTTTCCAAACAAATATTTCCTGACAAATATTTTTCCAAAATGGATAAACCAATTCAAATTCCTATGAGCAGTATAAGACAATTTTAATTGCTTCATATATTTGCCTTTATTTTGTCAAGCTTTAAAATCTTTGCCCTTCTGGGAGGATGTCTAGTGTGATATTTCATAGTTGTTTTAATTTTGAGTTACCTGATGAGTAATGTGTTTCATATGCTTCCTGTACACTGTATATCATTTAGTGGAATAGAGTGTTCATGTCTTTGCCCATGTTTAATGGGTTGCTTATTCTTTACCTAATGATTTGTAAGTCTTTTCTATATGGATATTTCCATATGGACATGTCATTGACTCAGCACAATTTATTGCAAAGACAACCCTACATTGATTGCACTGCAGTGTTACCTTTGTCATGGATCAGGTGACTATACACATTTTTCTTGCTCAATTGCAATTATCCTTATTACCATAGCTTAAGATAGGGATTGATATCTCACAGTGTAAATCCTCCAATTGTATTTGTCTTCTTTATAATTGTCTTTGAATTTTCATATAAGTTTTAGAATCAGGAATAAATACTTCCTAACTCAGAGGTCAGCAAACCATGGCCTTTAAACCAAATATGGCCCACCACCCGATTTTGAAAATAAAGTATTATTGGAACACAGCCACACCAACTTATATGTATATTATCTATGATTACTTTTTCACTATAACAGCAAAGTTGAGCAGTTCTAACAAGACCTTATGGTCTATACAGACTAAAATATTTACTATATGGTCCCTTAAAGAAAATGTTTGCCAACTCCTAACTCGTTCTATGGGATGAGTATCATCTTGATACTAAAACCAGACAGATATAAACAAAGAAAAATACTGGCCAATATTATTCATGACTATAAATGCAAAAATTTTAAAAAATTAAATTCAATAATATATTAAAAAATACATCATTTTCAAATGTTCTTAGTTTATCCAAAAAATGTAGAGCTGGTTAAACATTAGAAAAATCAATCAATGTAATATACCATATTAACAAACTAAAAAGAAAAACCATATTGTCTCAATAGATGCAGAAAAAGTATTTGACAAAATCCAGCAATCATTCCTGATAAAAATTCTCAGAAAACTAGGAATAGAGGAGAACTTCCTCACCCTAATAAAGGGAGTCTATAAAAAACCTACATTTTACTTAAGGGGGAAATACCGAATGTTTTTCTCCTAGGTTCCCCAAAGACTGTAAACAAGATAGTTATGGCTTTTGCTACTTCTATTCAATGTTGTAGTGGAAATTCTAGCTAGTGCAATCAGGAGAAATAAAAAAAAAAAAAAGAAAAAAGAAAGGAAGGGAAGGAAAGGAAAGAAGGAAGAAGAAAGGAAGAAAAAATCATCCAAATTGGAAAGATAGCACCTATACTGTGTTTATTCTCAAATAACATGATCATCTATGCATAAAATAAGAGGGAATCTGCCAAAAGCCACTAGAACTAATGATTGAGTTCAGAAAGGCTGCAGGATGCAAGATCAATATACAAAACGCAACTGTATTTTTATATACTAGTACCAATCAGAAATAGAAATTTTACAAAATGTTATTTAGTATAAAATTACAACATGAAATAGTGATAAATTTGACAGCAAATGTGAAATATAAGTATACTGAAAACTATAAAATATTCCTGAGGGAGGCCGGGCGTGGTGGCTCACACCTGTAACCCTAGCACTCTGGGAGCCCGAGGCGGGCAGATTGCTACAGGTCAGGAGTTTGAAACCAGCCTGAGCAAGAGCGAGACACTGTCTCTACTATAAATATAGAAAGAAACTAATTGGCCAACTAATATATATAGAAAAGAAATTAGCCGGGCATGGTGGCACATGCCTGTAGTCCCAGCTACTCGGGAGGCTGAGGCAGAAGGATTGCTTGAGCCCAGGAGTTTGAGGTTGCTGTGAGCTAGGCTGACGTCATGGCACTCACTCTAGCCTGGGCAACAAAGCAAGACTGTCTCAAAAAAAAAAAAAAAAAAAAAAAAAAAAAAAAAAAAAAAAAAAAAAAAAAAAAAAAAAAATTCCTGAGGGAAATAAAAGAAGACTTTAATAAACAGGGAACTATGACTTGCTCATAGGTCAGAAAACTTAATATCGTTAGGGTATCAGTTATCCCCAAACTGATGTATAAATTAAACACAAACACAATCAAAACCCAGGAGGTTTCTTTGTAGAAATTGACAATCTGATTGTAAAATTCACGTGGAAATGAAAGGATCTAGAGTAGCCAAAACTCTGAAAAAGAACAAAGCTGGATGGCTCTCAACTACTTGATTTCAAACAATTATTATAAAGCTACAGAAAAACAGCATGATATGGTTTTAAGATAATAGGCCAATGGAACAGACTAGAGAGTCCAATAATAAACCAACATATACATGAACAACTGATGTTTGAAACAAGTTGGATGCCATTTGAAAAAAACAACTGACAGAAACTTCTGGAAGTGGCTTGGAAACTAACCAATCAGAGTTCACCTGAACTAGCCAATCAGAACTCATACTTCTCAGCCAATCAGAGCTCAGTTATATCAACCAATTAGAACGCAACAGTGTCAACCAACCAGAAGTAAACAAATTTCAAGCCTTCATCTGCATAAACGGACCTGTTTGGGAACCTGGACAGGAACTTTTGCTATACCCCCACTCCCCTACACTCTTCTTTTTCCTCCCTCTCATCTCTCCTTTAGTCCTCTTGTATAAGGAAGGTGTAACTGGAATACACCTTCCTTATACACCCAAAGGCTGAATATCCCGGTTTGCAAACTGTTCACCGAATAAACTCTTTTTTCTAAATTCCTCTTTATGGAACTTACGTTCACACCATTACAGTGACCCATGTATGAAGGCATTTATGCTTAGGGTAGGGAAAAGACAGGATTAAAATAAACCCTAAAAATGAAATGTAATTCAATTCTCAATTTGATTAATCTGTCCATAGTCTATCTAACAGGAACAAAAATTGGCCCTCAATCAAGGTAGAACACTAATCCAGAAATTTCAACTTAATCCAAAATTATGTACAAATGAGGCCTGATACTGAATATATTTGAATAATTACAGAATGTAGATTTTGCAGAGAAATGGGATCTGTAAGTTAAATTGGAAAATTTAGAAAATACAGAAAGTTAAGATTTCAAAGGAAGTTTTATTACATAAAGTAATAAATGAATACAAATGTAGGCCTTATAAAATGTATGTACACATTTTTAAGATAAAACGAGTACATATCCTCAGCTGACTAGTACTAAATGATTAAAGCTTTTTTCCGGGCCAAGATGAAACTAAGTGTAGAAATGCACATATATGATTGAACATTGGCAAAGAGATGCAAATGATATATAGACATAAATGTTGACTATAAATAACAATTCCGATGTCTTGCAGGATTTTAATATAGGGAGAGAATTAAAATAAAAAAGTATTAACAGAATGTAGGTAATGTGTGTTTAAAAGGGAATATGAATTAATTTTAAGAAACATTTCCCAGGATGTGGTAAAATATTAAATTACAGAGTTGAAGAAGTGCTATTGCAGATTTTAAATTGCTTATTATTAATAATAAATGAATAAGTAAGCTAATAGAAGGGAAATAGAAAAATATAACTTCTATAAGAAGGCAAGAATGATTCAAAAATAAATGAATACATTGGACAAATAAATTAAAAAATTATCACACATTAGTTAATATATTTAATAATGGATTAAATACTACAACTAGAACAAAATGTTCAAATTTGATCATTGAAATAAAATTTAATTATATTTTGCTTATAAGAGACGACCCTTAAATATAAGGAAACAAATGTAGAAAATAAAAGGATAGAAAATAAATATCCTAAGGAAACTATCCACCCTTCCCCCCAACAAAACTCAGTAAAGTATAATTTAAAGTAATATGTTTTTCTGGAAATAAGGAAGAATATTTTATAATGACAATCTGGTTAGATTGTCAGCTTGGAATTTGTACCTCATAGCCTAATTCCAAGTATAGATAATGCAACAATTTATAGGATTTTAAAAGATTAGGGGAATACATATTTATTAAAAGACATTTTTTAACACAAGTCATGCATAGATTAAAAAAACAGCAAGACAACATAAAAATGGCACTGAGAATATAAATGATTTGAAAATAAATGTTCATAAAATGTGCTAATGTTAACATGTATCTCATTTGGATATTTATTAAAGTTGAATTCTCATTGGTTCACAAAGCAATAACACATTTTTAAAATGTGAAATTTAAAGGATACTTTTTTCCTAACTCAGAAGGTTTCCTTTCTATAGACATAAGGCATAAAAGGCCATATTCTTAATCAAATAAAGGTTTCTGCCTATATCTACAGCAAATACCATACTTAATGGCAAAATATTAAATATTTTTCCACAGAGATTGGGCATAAAAAAAGATACCCCATCATCACTGCCATAACCACTTTCTCAGATAACCTAGCCAGTGCAATAACACAGGCAAATTAGTAACATAATTGAAAAGAAGTCGTACTGTACTTCTCTCTCTTTTCTTTTTCTTTTTCCTTTTCTTTCCTTTCCTTTTCTCTTTTTTCTTTTCTTTTCTTTTCTTTTTTAGGCTAGTCATGAAGCAGTGGGAGTGGAAAAGGAACAAAGGAAACTGTAGCTGGTTATAATCAATTAGTTTTAAACAGTACTGCACTCAGAGCAGCCTACTAATTTCTTAATGATGTTGTTATATATGCAGAAAATACATACATATTTCTAGAGAGAATCTCAGAAGTAATAAATGAATTTGGAAAGGTTAATAAACATAAAACAATGTATAAACATCAATTTCATTTCTTCATAGCAGTAACAAATATTTAGAAATTTAAACAAAATCATTTGTAATAGATAAAAAAAATTGACAATTAGAGAAACATCTAATTAGGATGGTCAAAACATTTTTGCAGAAAGCACTAAAATAGTACAATGAAAAATTAAAAATACCTGAAAAAGTAATGGCATATATTATGAGCCTGGTTGGAAGATCTCAACATTTTAAGATCATTTCTCCCAATTTAATCAGTGGAATTAATTACATGCCTATTAAGTTATCAGCATTTTCTCTCTTTCTTTTTTTCTTTTTTGAAAACGAGAAGATAAATATAAAATTGATGTCCAAGTGGAAAGGGTCCAGAAATGTCAAGACTAATATGAAATAGAAAAAAAAAACTTGAGGAATTGCACTAAAAATATCAGATTTTATATAAAGCTACCCTAATTAAAGCCACATGGTAATGTCCAAAAGATAGACAATGAATCCATGAAAAACAAAATTTCAAACAAGATAGAAACTTGATGAAAGACATAATTGGCACTGAGAGCAGGCGAGAAGGGATAGCCTTTTCAGTAAAAAAAATTTTGAGAAAATTGGATATGAGAGAAAGAAAATTTGAAAATGACTCTCTATTACACTTTAAAATTTTCAATTCAAAATGGAATGTATATTAAATGTGAAGTGAGAATGAGAGAATCTTCTGTAAGATATCTTACATGAAAATTGGAGGACTTTGAGGAGAGGATTTTTAAACGGGACATGTGTTAAGCTCCACAAAATATGGTCCATGTGTCTGTCTTTCCATATTAGCCCAGGGGCCAACAAATAATATTTGACATAAAATTAAGTGGTTCCACAATGTGGCACAGGCATTTATATTTTTAAGGAAGATTCCCCAAAGTACTTATTGATGTTTTCTCCAAAATTTTAAAGTTGAGGGGGTAGAGAAATTTCATTAAAAAAGGCATGGTATGAGAAAATTCCTACACCTTCCAAACTATTTGCTTACTCTTTTTTTTTTTAAACAAACATCCCCAGTAGTAAACATACATCCCTCATTGAAGTTACTTCTAGCAAAACATAGAAATGTGCAAGAATTAAAACTCACCTTTTACAATGAGAAGCTCTCGGTGTCCAACTCTGAAGCCTTCCAGCGCATCTGGAGGGCTCTGGTCTGATGTTCCAGTTTTATTGGGACAGGTGACATCACACTTTACCCTCACTCATTCATTCTCACTTTAAAGTCACATTCTGCCACACCCATCTCAACTGCTTTCTCCTTTGATTAGATTTCCATTTTTAAAAATCAATCAAAATAAAGCAGGAAATTCACCAGTTTATATAGGACTCCAGGATTTGTGGATGGTATTTTTGCAGGTTACATGTGTATTTCATCACTCCAAATTTTTCTTGGGAACTATTTTGTACAGGAATTATACAAACAGAAACAGTATACTTAATAGTGAGTAGGAAAGACTTTATGTATGCAACGGTATGGTATTCTTCAGGACAAAAAATACAGAAAATTATTTCCTTTAATTTGGGTTCATGAATTTCATTCTGAACATAAAAAACAAAAAGGAACTATTAACATGTATGCATTTAAAATGTTTTAACACAGCAGCCCCCAGCCTTTTTGACACCAGGGACCAATTTCATGGAAGACAATTTTTCCATGGACAATTTTTCTGTGGGTGGGGATGGTTTCAGAATGATTCAAGTGCATTACATTTATTGTGTACTTTATTTCTATTATTATTACATTGCAATTTATAATGGAATATATAATTATACAACTCACCATAATGCAGAATCAGTGGGAGCCCTGAGCTTGTTTTCCTGCAACTAGACGGGTCCCATTTGGGGGTGATCGGGACAGTGACTGTAAATACAGATGAAGCTTCTCTAGTTTGCCCACCACTCACCTCCTGCTGCGTGGCCAGGTTCCTATTAGGCCACAGACCAGTACCAGTCTGTGGCCTGGGGTTTGGCGAATGCTGTCTTAATACATATCAACAAACAAGGATAGAAAAGTAATGACGAATTAGAAAAATATTTCTGTTACATAAAACTGGAAAAGGCAAATAATTATTCATAACAAATCTCTTCAAAAAATATCCCAATACCATGTAGCCATAAAAATTTGTGAATTTATGGGTTCATTCACAAAGGAAAAATAAATTACAATTTTGTAACTCCTGATAAAATAGAGGCTTCTCAAGAGTAGGGACTTAATCCTATCAGATGTTGATCAAAAAGTGTTGAATATTTAAGTCCCTGTATTCTCTCACTTCTTCAGTCTATGGCTTTCATGCCACCTACTCTGGGACATTTTTTCTGACCCCCTGTTTAGGTATTCATAGGCTCATTTGGTTCTTAACAACACACAGTAAAATATCAGATAATTCTCTAATTAATTCTTTAGCATTTGTTTCCCAAAAGAATATGTAACTTCTGAAGAGTCATAGACTCTGTTCCTGACTCAGTAACAGGCCCTAGTATCAGGGAAGCAGATGCCTGGGCCTATAATCCATTCTATGTATATCACCACCCTTAGGAAACAAATCAGGGGAGTTGTAGAGGTGAGTTCCAAAACATTTCCTCTTACCATTATCACATCTGATTGTAGGGGATATACTTATTTTATGGATATAGATTTTCCTGGGTCTGTACCAATTTAATTGAATTCCAAAACCTATTAGTCCTACTAATACCTTCAAATCTTGTTCAGCTGCCTTATTATGCTATGCATCTGTTTCTGAATGTGTGTGCATATTAAATAATAGCAATTAGTGGCATTTCTTTTGCTTTTGAGGGCCTACAAATAATTTTATATCCATTATTTCACTTATTGTTTCAAGAATCTGAAAGGTGTATAATGTTTTGGAAGTGATAAAAATGAGGAATTAGAAGCCTGAAATGAAAAGAGAATGAAGACACAGTGGGTGGCGAGTCCACCATGACTATTGATGTCTTCAGACTCCTAGCAGAAACACGTTGTCTCCCTGTGTCTTTCTCCCTCTTTCTTCCTTTTTCTCCCTCTTTGTCTATAACCAAAGAGAGTTAAGGAGAAGATTTGTGGAAGAATAGCTGGGGAATTAACAAATCTTAGAAAATTCTAAGGAAAAGTCCTATATAAAAAGGAGGTGCTTATTTGGTGAGAGAGCAAAGGTAAAAAGCCTTGATCCATTTGTTTATTTAAAAATATCTATGAACACCCTCCCTAGAAATCTGTAAAAATACCAATTCCTTTTCACAATTCCTTCACTTACATAGATTTCCTGAACTGCAACCATAGAAACACTTATTGTATTTCTATATCGAAGGTATACACTTAAAACAACTATATGCAAGACCTCATAGAGTATAGGGTTAACTATGATGAAGGTAGGGTGGCCAGATAAAATGTAGGATGCCTTGTTAAATTTGAATTTCAAATAAATAATGAATGATTTATAAAACATAAGTATGTCACAAATATTGCATGAGATATACTAAAATATAATACAAAACAAAACAAAACAAAATCCCTGAAGCTCGAATTTAAGTGTGGGCTTTCTATGTTTTTGTTTAGTATATCTGACAATCCTGGTTGGAGGATCTCTATCTTGCCTGACACCAAGAAGGATAAAAAGCTATACACAAGTAAAGGACAGTAAATAATTTCGAATATTCTTAAAGATGATGAAGTAAGGCAATGTTGGATATTTATGTAAGTGCTCTTGAAAGGCTTCTTAGACCTGAGACCTGAAGGAAGAGCAGGAATGGGTCTCATCATAGCTGAGGAAGGGGACACTTTAGAGTTGTGGTTAAGGTAAAAAAAACACAAAACACTAGATTCAGACCAGATAGATAAAGATTCTACCCACACCCCAATTAGTCATCTGGTGACCTTGAGAAAATTATTTATATTTTTGTGCCTTGGATTAATTCACTTTTAAGTGAGGATTATAATTGTCACTGTCTTGTATTTTTTATGAGAATATTATGTGAATTTGATTAGAAAGTATTTATCACACCGTCTGGCACATTTTGTGCCTCCATGCCTTATTGTAAAGTGTAGGTGTGTGATTGTGTCTGTTTCATTGCATGTCTGTTTCTCATATATATGTCTCTGGGTGTTAATCTGTTTGTGTCATACTAAGCTTCTGTTTGTGTTTTCAAATACCCTGTTAGTGACTATTGTATATTATTCAAGTTATGCCTGATAGTGTAAGGCTGTGCCTGTGTTACAATCTCTGGGTTTGGCCATCTGTATCGCCTACCAAAATGGAGTTCCTTAAGCAGACCTGGGCCACTCTTGGTCACTGCATGGTGCCCAGGACTTCCCAGCAGAGCTATGAATAGAGAAGACTTAATGATTGTGCAATAAATGAATAAACTAATGAATGAGTTGCTATTGTGTGTCTCTCTCTTAGTGTGCCACTGTTTCTGTTAGTTTATCAGAGAAAATCTCTGGGGAGGCTCTCGATTAGGTGAATGTCTGATATATGTCTGGACATCACTGTATAGCAGTATCTGTGTTCTGTCTTTTTTGAATATGTGGCTTTTCAGTATCAGTGTGTTTGGAGGTCATTTACCCTGGCTCTATGTTTGACTTCCTATGAACCCCAAGAACCCTGCAAAGGTCACTGCTTTCTGATGTTCTGGGTTTCAATATTCAAGGACTATTACGAGGACCAAGTTCTGTTCCCTGAACTTGAGTAGACCCCAGACCCAGACTCATGTACATTTATACCCAGACCCAGTATATAAAAATTCTATTCTGGATTCTGGAAGAAATTTTCTCATTTAATATTTCTTAAGAAGTCCATTATGAGCCCATCTTGATGTCATAGACATAGTACAGAGTGGACAAATAGGTTTTGTGGAAAACAAACACTAGTATGAAAGACAGATACTGAACAAATAATTGGGAACATTTAACTACAATTTTTATATGTACTATAAACTATTCAAGGCTCTGAAAACTTAAAAGGAGGTACCTTAGTCTTGGAGACTAGGAAAGGCCTTGCACAGTAGTTTGCTTTAAAGCTCTGTAGTGAAGAATGAGTAGAAAAGAGAGAGCACTACAGGGTGTAAATATACAATTAACTTTGGCATATGTTGCAGTCAGTTTTGGCTGCTATAACAAAGTGCCATCGATTGGGTGGTTTATGAAAGCAGGAATTTATTTCTCTCACTTCTGCAGACTGGAAGTCTGAGATCAGGGTGCCAGGCCGGGTTCTGGTGAGGGGCCTCTTCCAGGTTGCAGACTGCTGTCTCCGCGTTATATTTTCACATGGCAGAAAGAGGACAAGAGAGCTCTCTGGGGTCTATCTTATAAGGGCTAATCTCATTCATGAGGGCTCCACCCTCATGACCTAATTACTTCCCAAAGGCCCCATTTCCTTGTACCATCATATTGGGGGTTAGGATTTCAGTATATAAATTTAGGGGAAACACAAATATTCAATCTAAAACAGCATATTTTCTGTTAAAAAAATTCTTTGAGGAGTTCTCATGCTATCAGGAGATACCACATTGTGAACAAATTATTATTCAGTGATACAATATGCTAGGAAAAGAGATCTACATGTTTCTGCATATATTTGATGGAAACATATCAATTGTACCCAAGTGAGTGGGGTAGTTTGAGAAATATCACCCAAAAGAAGGTACACTTGGGCAGATGTCTTATTAGCTGAGTACATGAGAATACATCACATATCAGAGCTGGGGGAGGAAAATAATCACTTTTCTTTATAGTCTATCTAGAAGGGGTAGATCTAGACATAGTCTTTGAAAAAATATAACTTAGTCAAAGCAAGAGGAGCACAGTAGATTACATAAACATTCCAGGAAATGCGTTGGAGATTGTAATTCACATGACGCAGGTGAAAGAGACTGAATCTTCACCTCAAGGAGCAGTAAGGTAAATAAAAAGCGTGAAGGGTCTTCACTGTCAGCAAAAGAGTTGGGTATTAATCTAAGATACAGAGTAAAGTGTGGCCACTTGATGTATCTTCTATATGTATGTATGTATGTGTGTATATATAAAAATATATATTAATATCTATCACAATATTTCAGGGTTTCTTAACCTTGGCGCTATTGACATTTTGGAATGGACAACTATTTGTTTGGGGGGACTGTCTTGCATTGTAGGATGTTTGGCAGCATCCCTGAGTTTTAAACATTAGATGCCAGTAGCATTTCCTCTCCAGTTGTGACAACCAAAATGTCTGCAGATATTGCCAAATGTCCCTTGATGGGACAAATCACCGTTTGTTGACAACCACTGCTATAGATTCTTTTTTCATGAAAGAGTCATGTTGGTTAAGCAGGAGAAGCCTCAGCCATAACTTAGAAGAACAGACATAAGGGCCAGAGGCTAGAAACTCCTTATGCTTTTGTTCTGCTAAAGATATAAGGAGTTTGGAGTGACTTTTGGGGAATAAGAATCACTATAAAACAAGATGCTATGTGTTTACATTGTAGCAGTAATGAGAGTCTGCTGATTAAAGCATAAGGCTCATGTCATATGATACTTTCAATATTCAATATTCATAAAGACTTTAATGAATTTTATTTCTGTCATAAAGTATATAAATCACAGAAAATTTTGCCTAAAGCGACTGGATTATTGTGTCTTTAAGGTGGAGAGATTGCTCTATAATGTTGTCAACAAATTCACTCAGAAGAAAGCTTGGATGTGTAAAGCAAAGGGGGTTCCCTCATTGTGTAGCAATAATCTTCCCTCCCTAGCACCCATTCACTCCATAATGCTGGAAATTAGCTAATGATTTATTCCTGTCCAAAATGTCCACAGATACATAAAATAATGATTTCAGTAGAATATTTTCTTCCTCTGATACAAATGCAGTTTTAGCTTACCCCACACCACTGTTTATGTCTCTAAAATTATGTGGAATAGTTTTGTGGTGAAGTGTTTGGGTTATGTTCCTCCTGACATTGTTGGTATGGGAAAGTGTCCAATTTAGACTGAGCTTTCCCCATGGTCTATTGTCTTGTTCACACATGCATAATCTGCATCACCTGATGTGAGGTTAACTTTTCCTAATACAGCATTTCTGATAGCAGATCTCCTTCTCTTCGTATCAGCATCTATGTGATGAATGAATATCAGGCTTTCTACGACTGATATAAAAACTGAATTGGATTTTAATGTACTAATAAACAAATAATTTTTCAAAAATAATACCATATCTAATAACACAAAAAGTAACAAATATCTAAAATATGTCTCATAAAATGTGAGCCAAATTTCTATGTAGAAAAATAATATTAAAATATTGAGATAAATTAGAAAAGACCTAAAAATTAAAAGGTATAATATACATTTTAAACTCAATATTTTAAAGATATCTATTATATTCAAATTGACCTATGGATTCAGGCACTATTAGCCAAAATCATAGCAGCTTTCCTTTTTGCAGAAATTTACAAAATGGATTCTACAATGTATGCAGAAATACAAAGAGGTGATACAGAACAAGCAAATGTTGAAGGGGAATAAGAGGTCAAGTTTCATATTATAAAGTTTGTGTTATAAAGCTATAATAAATAAGAGTGTGGGGTATTATAAAGTTGGATAAATAAACAAATGGAAGAGACTAGAGAATGGAAAAGCACCACACATATGTATATGGTAAAGATGATTCTGCCGAGCAAAGAGGGAAGAGATGGTCTTTTCAACAAATGGCACTTGGTCATTTGAATATCAAAATGAATATATTTATCTCTAGGTAGATGATAGCTAGCTAGCTAGATATATAAACACATAGATATTCCAATTAATTTCCTCCCACTATAAATAAATACCAGTTCTGGGTGCATTGTAGCTCTAAATGTAAAATATAGAACAATATAGCCTCTAAATGTTATTAAAGGGAAATATCTATATGACTTCTATGGAGTAGAAGATTTTTAAAATAAAACCCACAAAACACTAACACACACACACACACATATATAATACATATTACACAAACATATATAAAATTTTGATTCATTAAAATGAAAATTTTTTGTTCCTTAAGTTATCATTAAGAGGTTATGAGGTTCAAATGGAAAGTTACAAAATAGGGGGATGTGTTTATAACACACATAATCAGCAAACAGCTTGTAGACAAAATATAGAAAGGACTACTACACATCAATAAGAAAAGAAGAGAGAAACAAAAAATGGTCAAGTGATTTAAAGAAGCATTTCACAATCAAAATATCTAAGTGTAATAATATGAAAAGGTACTTAACTGCATTAGTAATAAAGTATTTACAGAATAAATAAGCAATCTAGATCCATTAACACTCAGGAATATAGTAAAATTATAAAGCCTGACAATATCAAATTTTGGAGAAAATCTGAAGCAACAGGAACTTTATGTATGCTGCAGGTATGCTGATACTATATCTATGAAAATTTTTTTGGATTATCTAATAAAATTATCTAATAAATCATGCATAACCCAGGATCAACATTTCACTTCTGCACATATACATACAGTGTAAATGTGCATGAAAAGATGTATAAAAAATCTCTAAAAATGTATTTTATAATAGCCAAAACTTGAAAAAAAAAGTCAAGGGTAGAATGGATGAATAAGTTATGGGTTTCCAAACCATGGAACAGTATAGCACAATGGAAATGAACTATAATTACATGGATCTATCTTATCAGCATAATATTGTACAAAGCCACACACATGACTTAGTTACTGTTAAAAACCACTTCTGTAAAATTTAATTATAGAAAAAAACAATATGGTGCCAGAAGTCAGAGTAAATGTTGCATCTGTGGAGAAGTGAAGTATTAATTATATTATATGATTATAACACAGCAGCTCTTGGGGTGCAAGCAGTGGTCTAATGTTTGGCGTTGGTTAAACAGGTATAATGATATAATTCATTGAGCTGTATACTTACAATTTATTCAAATTCTTGTATGTATATTATATTACAAAAAGAACAATAACTGTGATATACTGCAATATACAAAATGTTTAAAATTTATAAGTGTATAAAGCTACTTAAAAAAATGACTCTTTAAAGATTTCTTTTACTAGGACACCAAATCATCCTTTTGGGTTTTTTTTTTTTTTTTTTTCTATTTTTAGTAGAGATGGGTCTCGCTCTTGCTCAGGCTGGTCTTGAATTACTGAGCTTAAGCAATCCTCCTGCCTCAGCCTCTCGGAGTGCTAGGATTACAGGCGTGAGCCACCACAGCTGGCCCAGGACACCAAATTATTCTGAAAATTAGCAAATAAATAGTAAGAGTCAAGCATTCATCTTGCCTTTTCTATATAAAATGCATTTCAGAGTAACATGATTTTTTAACATTATTATATGATTCCATTTATATGACATTTCAGAAAAGGGAAAACTATGGAATCAATGAGTAGTCGCCATGAGCCAGAGTAAGGGGATAGGTTGACTACAAAGGGGAATCACAAAGTAACATTCTTCTTCTTCTTTTTTTTTTTTTTTTGAGAAGGAGTCTTACTTTGTTGCCTGGGCTATAGTGCTGGTGGGGTCAGCCTAGCTCACAGCAACCTCAGACCCCTGGGCTCAAGCAATCCTCCTGCCTCAGCCTCCTGAGTAGCTGGAACTACAGGCATGTGCCACGATGCCCGGCTAATATATGTGTGTGTGTGTGTGTGTATATATATATATATATATTTAGCCAATTAATTTCTTTCTATTTTTAGTAGAGATGGGGTCTCCCTCTTGCTCAGGCTGGTTTCGAACTCCTGACCTTGAGTGATCCTCCCGCCTTGACCTCCCACAGTGCTAGGATTACAGGCGCGAGCCACTGTGCCTGGCTGAAAATTATTCTTCTTAGAAGGATTCCAAGTGCTATATGCAGAAGGAATTAGAAATTCACCATGTTGTAATTTTTGATGAAATAAAGGATCTAGAAGACAATAATGTAATTACCCATGTATGCTAAAAGTATTATGTGACAAGTTGTCCCAGAACATTACAATGAATAGATTAGACTATAAATGGGTGAACTCTTAGATCAAATTTAATGTCAATAAAAGTGGGACATTCATACTTTATGTGGCTCCTTATGGATGCACTTGGAGGCACAGAGCCTCAGAAAGAGAGAGAGAGAGAGAGAGAGAGAGAGAGAGAGAGAGAGAGAGAGAGAGAGAGAGAGAGATAAACCTGTGTCTAAATCTCATCAAGCTATTTGATTTAATTACTAGTTTTTGGAAAGCAATGGCATTGATAAACATGGTCAATGACATCATAAGGTTTCTGACACCTTGACTTAGCAATCAGCCAAATCCAAAATGCAGAAAATCCTACAGGACCAATTACCCAGTTATATCAATAAATAAATAGCATGAAGGAAAAATTAGGGAGGATGTCTTTCTTTTAAAAAAAACAGTTCTTAGAGATATATAAATCAATTATAATGTATGGATCTTATTGGTACATTAGTTTGAACAAACTATACTATAAAAAGCATTGTTAAAGGCTTTATTTTTTTAGAGTAGTTTCACAGTAAAATTAAGAGGGAAATACAGAGATTTTCCACACACCCATTGCCTCCATCCATATGCAGCCTCTCCCATTATCAACATCCCCCACCAAAGTGGTATATTTGTTAAAACTGTTGAACCTGCATTATCACATCATAATCACCTAAAGTTCATTAGTTTACACTAAGATTCATTATCAAATCAATATTCAAATCTTATTTGAATCATTATCAATCATATTCAAATCTTCATTATCAATCATATTCAAATCTTAGTTTACACTAAGATTCATTCTTGGTATTGTATCTTCTATGGGCTTGGACAAATGTATAATGACATGTATCCACCATTGTAATATCATACAAAATATTTTCACTGCCCCCAAATCCTCTGTGGTACGTCCACCTGCTCGACTCTCCCTGCACCCCCAACATCTGGCAACCACTGATGTTTTTACTCTATAGGTTTGTCTCCATAAGTTTGCCTTTTCCGGAATGTCACATAGTTGGAGTCTTACAGTCTGTAACATTGTTTTCAGATTGGACTTTTTTCACTTAGTAATACACACTTAAGTTTCCTTCATGTCTTTTCATGGCTTGATATCTCATTTCCTTTTTTTTTTTTTAGCACTAAATAATATTTAATTCTTTGTACGTACCACACTATATATATTCATTCACTTACTGAAGGACGTTTTGGTTGCTTCTAAGTTTGGGCATTTATGAATAAAGCTGCTACATCCATGTGCAGGTTTTTGTGTAGATATAAGTTTTTAACTCC
This sequence comes from Mirza zaza, assembly GCA_008750895.1. Taxonomy (NCBI): domain Eukaryota; kingdom Metazoa; phylum Chordata; class Mammalia; order Primates; family Cheirogaleidae; genus Mirza; species Mirza zaza. The sequence continues at coordinate 77,467 of VSMD01114356.1, forward strand.
TTTAGGTAAATAACAAGGGGAGTGCAGCTGCTGGATCATATAGTAAGAGTAACTTTAGTTTTGTAAGAAACTGCCACATTGTCTTCCTAAGTGGCTGTAACACTTTGCATTCTTTCCAGCAATAAAGGAGGGTTTCTGTTGATCCACATCCTCATCAGCATTTGGTGGTATTGATATAAAAAGCATTTTTAAACAATTGGCGAAATTTGAACTAGTCTGAGTTTCAGATAATATTGAAAAATTATTGCTAACCATGTTAGATGTAATTATTCATAATGTCCTTATTGTTAGAGACACAGGACAAATATTTTAAAGAATAATATGATGTTAGGGTTTTTTATTGATAAAATATTGGTGAATATTTGAAGTTGGGTGACAAACATGAAACTCATGGGTGCTTTATACTGTCATTTCCACCTTTTTGTATGTTGGACATTTCCATCATAGAAAATTAAACAAACACAATAATAAAACACCACACAAACACCAAATAGCTAACATTACAAAGAATGACAATGCAATGTGGAGGTACGGATGTGGGCCAACAGGAAAGCCTTTCACTGCTGGTAGGATATAAACCAGTGTTAACACTTTAGAAAAAAGTGGCATCATCTTTGTACTAAAATTAAACAGATTCATTATTTATGACTAAGAAATTTATGCCAGTATACATCAGAAGAAATGTACATGAATGGCTCTAGTAGTAAAGGGCAACAAATATGCATCAACATAAAAAGTGTGGTAGGCAGCTTCTAAGATGGTCATGTCATGACTCCCAGGTCTTGTTAGTCATGCTCCTGTGTAATTTCATCCCCCTGAATGTCCGCTGGACTTACTTAATAACCTTCAATGAACAGAATACAGCAAAAGTGATGGAATGTCACTTCCAAAATTAGGTTATAAAAGATTGTTCCTTTTGTCTTGTTCATACGCTCTCTCGCTCTTCTGGCTTGCTTGCTGTGATGAAACAAGCGGTTATGTTGTGAGTTGTCTTGTGGAGAGTTCAAATGGCAAGGAACTGAAAGTGGTCTCCAGACAACAGTTGATGAGTAATTAGATCCTCAGTCTAACTTTCTATCAACAACCACGTCAGTGATCATGAAAGCTGATCCTTTTCCACTGTGGTTTTGCCATGACTGAAGCTCCTGGCAACACCTTAGTTGCAGCTTTGTAAGGGACCCTGAGCCAGAGAACCCAGTTGAGCCAGTCCCAGAATCCTGACACACAGAAATTGGAAGACATTGTTTTAAACAACTAAGTTTTAGGGTAATTTGTTACACAGCAATGAATAATGAATACAAAGGATAAATAAGTTGTAGTATGTTTATATTATGGCATACTATACAGAAGTGGAAATAGATAAACTACTTCTACAGCAAAAAGAATAAAAATTATAGAATATTAAGAAAAAAGTAGAAAAAATATCGTATATATGATTCTATTTATATAAAGTTCAAACATAGGTAAACAATAGTGGTTAAGAATGAAACAACGGTGGTAAAATAATTTTTAAAATGCAAGGAAGTAATAAAAGTCAGGTTGGTAGTTACCTTTGAATAGAAGAAAGGACAGTGGTTCGCAGGGGACATTTATGATATGCTTGCCATGTTCTACTTCTTGACTTTTGTCACAATTATGCAAGTGCTTGCTTTATAATTACTTAAGTTGGCATATATGTTTTATGTAGTTTTCTATATGGGTGATAATTTTTACAAAAAAAGTTTAAAAATTAAAAAACACTTTTGTAGAACAAAAATTTTCAAAAATGTGATAAAATGGAAGTTCTGAGGTAGATATGTGACTATGTTTATATTAATATAAGTTTCAGGCATTTAAAAAATTTCTATGATTAAATTGTTTTAAAAACTTACTTGAAAATTAACAGGAAAAAAATACCAGTGGCAAATAATTTTAAGGACTGATAGATTCACAGCAAATAAAATCATAGTGAAATAACAGAATTTGGGGAAATTCTGGCCATTCTACTTACCGGATATATCCAAAATATATATAAATACATAATGTTTTATTTTCTATACACTATATAAAGAATTGTAATTTCAGTGTGTCAAGTGTCTGTGGGGAAAGTGGGTCCCTCCTGAGCTGGTGATTGCATTGTAAAGAGAAAGGAACATTAGTTGAAATAGAATTGACTAATTGCTAACAACAGCTATTTTGACCTATTTCTGCAACAAACAATCCTTTGAATCATTCATTCTCCTAAAAGAAAATAAATTTCAATAACAGAAGAATTGCTTAAGTAGATTAAGGTATGTGAACTCCTTTAACTATAATGCAGCTATTAAAATGATCATGAGGAAGACAGAGTTTAAAAGTGTTTATGAGGAACTGTTAATCAGAAGGTGAATTTTTATTTCTGCGTGGTCGTTATGAGAGCAAGTAAAGGATGCATGAATATAGCTAAGCCCTAGAAAAGAGTGACCATTACAAAATTTAATTTGTGTGATTGTCACTTGAAAATAACTTTGAATTTCTTAAAAAAAAAAAAAAAAAAACACAGAAAACTCTGCGGCTGTCTCTTCAGTGCTACACGTTTCTTCAATTTCGGCCCCTCCATGTGTTCTTGAGAATCTAAGTAATTGAATTTCTGCCTTGGTGTGTTTGTCCTGCTGTGTTTTTTGTTACCTTATCTTTTTGATGAATTTATTTTACTGCTCACAGTAGTAACGGTTTCTAACAGAAGGGACTGGAACAACCAGATCCCAGTTTCTTCCCCCTTTTGGTCAGCTTCATCTTTTTCCTTTTCTCCCCCATTCCCCCTCCTCAGACTGTAAGGCTTCTTTCAGTCCTCAGGTAGGAAGCCTACCAGAAGGAACTTCATCAGATTGGTCACGAGAATACCAACAATCAGTACCCAATCAACCACAAAGGTGAAAAACCCAAGAATACCGTCGTAATACTTACAGGAAACACTGCAGAATTAGGAGAACAGTTTTCTCCTCTCCAAATTGAGATATCTGAATTCCAAGATAATTGAAAGGAAACAGGTGAACACAGGGGTTAGAATTAGGTGCAATTCTCTTCACACTAAAAGATGTAACACCCCGACGAAGGTGGGATTCGAACCCACGCGTGCAGAGCACAATGGATTAGCAGTCCATCGCCTTAACCACTCGGCCACCTCGTCACAGCACACATCTGCTTCGGCGTATTTTACTTCAGAGTTCATACTGGGGACTCCATGGGCAACCATCTGAAGACATTTAGAATATGCGTTGGAGACGTCTGGTAGACATGGAAATGGGTCGTTTCTACACGAATGAACAAGAAACTGGAATGGAAAAACTGCGAGGGGGAAAAAACGGGCTTAGCTTTCGCCGTACGCATACAAATGTTTGAGATGTGATAGAGATCACTGCCTGGGCGGGCTCTTCCTTTCTCTGGCTCCCTGGTCTGGCGGCAGGAGGGGCAGCAGCGGGCGCTGGCGTGGCCGCCCGACAAGGGACAAACAGGAGTTTGCCTTCACCCTCTGGCAGTGGGGGAACCTGGCCAGCTCTTCTGTCCTCTCACCGCGTCTGGAAAGCACACTCTGAAGCCTACTCGAGACAGGTTCCCAGAATCGGTCCCACTGGAGTCGGCCTCAGGGGAGCTGGTGAATCCAGATTCCTGATTCGTGGTTAATAAAACAGTCTGGAAAACTAGACGATGGATCTGAGGAAGGCAATGCTCAATTTCTACTCAGTATTATTGTTGCTCCTTCAATACTATAGGGTGTATTTGTACAGAGAAGAATTCTTAATTTGTAGTGCTCTTATCCTGGGTCATCAGCATCCGACGAGGAACCCTGAATTTCGATTTCTCCCCAATTACTTGTGTGTTTCTTAGGGTGGTTTTCTAGAGATGAGGTTGCCTAACTTTCATTTGATTTTCCAAAGGATGCGGTGATAAAAATGTTTAAAAACAAACATCCCTAGAAAATGATGGGGGGAGGTACTTTTTTTGTTGTTATTTTGGTTTTGGTTGAATGAACATGAGTAGGGATTAATTCTGACTAATCAGAGTAAATCATAAATACCTGGGGAAAGAAGGTAATATTCAAAGTGAGTCTTGAAGAGCAAGTTTTCTACAAGTGGCCGATAGAGGGTGTCCCAGGCCGAGGAAAGAGGCTGGGCAAAGGAGAAAAAACTGCAGTGTCTACAAGGGTGATGAGGAATCACTGTGGCTGGAGACTTGGGTCCTGAGGCATGTTAGTGGCTGATCAAGGAACATCCTTAAACCTGAAAATGGAAGGTGCTCACAAAGATCTCTTTTGAAGCCCAAGCAAATCATTCACAGGTTGAACAACAGGGAATATGGGGGAATCCTGTAGGAATGGACCCCTGCTGTATTTTCACACTCCCAGTGTCAGGACACTTTGCCTTACCGTTGCCCTAACATCTTGAGTGAAAACCACCCTTTGCTTGTTTCTGTGAATTCAAAAGTCACAAAAATTCACCCTTTTATATTTCCTTGGAAGAGCACTTACATTGTAGTGTTCGCAGCATTGACCTGCCTGAATCTTCAACCTCAACTCAACCCACTCTCCTCCACCTTGTTTTCATGCTCAGTTCCATTCGGATTATTTTTTTTAATCAAAAAGGATCTAGTTTCTCTCTCTTCTAACAGGTTATTTTTCCCTCATGGACTGCTCTTGCACTTTCTCACTTTAGCCCAGTTGAATTATTTATCCACAATACAGTTTAAAGCTTATTTTTTAATTAAAAATTTTTGATCAAAGTTAACCATATGTGTTTTAATGACTCAATAACTTAAAAATGTGTGTATGCACAACAGTTGTCCTCTTCCTCCTATCTTATTACTCCTTAGCAGAGGCAAACATTTTCAGCCAGTTGGCTTTTTGTTTGTACTATTTTTGTTTTTACTAGCTTATCTCCAAATTATCATGCTATGGCAGAGATGACTAGATGTCCATTATTATTTTTCTCTTCCAAGAAGTGGAAATTTAGCTGAGTTCACAGCCACCCATGAAAAGATTGCAATGCACAACTTCCTTGACAGTAAGTGTTGTCACGTGACCATTTTCTAAATAAAGGCAGAAGAGAGAAAGTATATGTAAAACTTCCAGGTTACACCCATAGGAGAAAGAAATGCCCTCTACTGTTCTCTTCTCACTGTATCTGCTTTTGAGGATGAAGAAGACATGTAATAGAGATTGGAGCCAGCAACATTGTATGAAGGAGGCAGCCATGACATAGAAAATTAGAACCAACGCCATGCATCCAAAACCTCACCCCAGCATTGAGTACAGCCTCAGACTGTCACATGAGGGATTAGTAAATTGGTCATACAAAGGAAAAGTTTAAAGTTCCACACTCTTTCAGAATACCCATATGATCAGGACAAGTTGAGCCTCTGTAGCGCCCATGAAGCAAGGATAGGGTGTTTATTTTCAGTTTGAGCCACAAAAGCAAACAACACGGTTATTCTGAGGAAATATTTTAATTTAGCTAGTGCAAGCAAAATAACTGGAATGATTTTTCTTTCTCTCCACTCTTTTTCCTCTTTCAAGTTGCAGTGTTAATTCTCCTGGGCTTTTTGTTGAAAACAATTCTGAATTGAAAGCATTTCCTGGGGCAGAGGAGAAAGTACTCGCAAGTTTTCAGAGCCTGAGGTGCAAAAGCCCTTAAGCTTTCAATGTTAATGATCTTAATGATCTCTCTCTCTGGTTAGAGGAAACTTGACCAGCAATATTCCCAGTAGTCTATAAATCAGCTCTCGTGCTATATACTTCCATGGGAATCCCATACTTAGAACGCATAATTGTTAATGTTTAGGTACTTGTAATATTAAGTTCCATAGAAATAAAACCATTTTTTTCTCTCATCCATCACTGCCTCTCTAGCATTCGGCACTGAGGTAGACAGGCAGTATTCATTGACTGTTCATTCGTTGAAGGAATAAAGGAATGCTGTCCAACCAGGTAAGGCAGGTCTATGGCGAATCACAGGGACAGACAGAGGCAGGAATCTCACATCTGAACAGTCGACCGACCACAACCGGAGCGAATGCAACAGCAGCTCTTGGGGTGACTTTTACTTTTCAGTGTGGTGGGGGTAGTAAACGCTATGGGTCAGAGAAGTGATCACCGAAGCTGGAGTTAAAAGTAAAAATCAAAACTCTCATCCTTATGAGAAGAGGGAACATAACTGTGTGACTGCAACTGACTTTTCCCCTCTTGCGCGCAGCCAAACACGCACACGCACGCACGGGCGCACGCACGGACGCACGCACATGCTGCCCGAGGCTTTCCTTGGCATTTGAGACAAAATTAATGGAGCTGGAAGAGCGATACTGCAGCCACTTCAACCTTCCTGTGTTGTGTCTGCCCCCAATCAGGCATAGAATTAAGCGCCTGGTTGCTTCCAACATAATCCCCTTGTTTATGTGATGAAAGGACATCCTTTAGGGTACCAATGCTTTGGAGAATGCTTTTCATTATTCTTCAATATCTTGTTGGGTGAAAACAAGCCGGGCTCGTCCGGGATTTGAACCCGGGACCTCTCGCACCCGAAGCGAGAATCATACCCCTAGACCAACGAGCCACCTGGCCAAAGAGGTTACCATATTGAATATAAGAATTATGTTCAAATTACCATTTTTCTCTTTTGTTCTTCAAAAAATTTGTTACCAAATAATAAATATGGCATGAATCATTTACGTAAATGAAAGGTTTGAAAAGGTTGTTTCTGTGACCAGTCTGTTGGTAACTTTAATTACTGTGCTCAGTTGTAAGACCAGTAATTTAGAGAAAAAATTCTCCTTTGTTCTACTCTGCTAAATAATTTAACTCATTTTCATTTCGCTTTTAATTAAATTCTGTTAGAAAAATTAGAATTCTGGAGTTGTCCGTATCTTTTATCCTTTTTAAAAGTTGGCTATTACTATTACTGAGGGATTCCTAAACCATTTGCTCTAACAAGGAATATTTTTGGCTACCAGAAGTTCTTCAGAGTGAATATTCCTAATCTCAGCAAAATTCTACTGATAAGAATTAGATTTCTTAAAGTTAATTTTTCAGAGATAGCAAGACAAAAAGGTATTTGGTTAGTTTACCAACATAAAAACTTAAGAAAGTCATGAAAACTTCTGAGTAAACGCAAAGAAAGTTTTCACAACCAGCCATTAACTGACAAATCTAAACCACATTTTACATCCATGCTAAGATGTATGAATTAAACTAATACCTATTTCTATTTTCAATTTCATTTTGCTGTATTAGATTTGATACTTTCAAAATTAAAAAATACTTCTCTTTTAGTTCATTCTTGCAATTATTCAATAATTATTTATAGAACACCTGTTTATTTATTTTACCAAAAATGGAATTCTTTTGCAAAGATAAGTAGAAATAATGATTTTCTTGAGTATGTGAGAAGATAAATAAATCTTTGTGAAAAGGGAATAGACTTAAACTAGCACTTAATTTGAGTTTTGACGTGGATTTACTAGGTGGATCCAAATAAGTATGAGGTTACTAGGCATTCCTATTTTTATCTCGGGCCCACTTTGCTAATGTATGAATAGCGAGATTCTTGTTGCAATCCAGGTGCTTTCTTTGTACCTTGGAAGCTTAAAAAATCTTGACTGGTTCCTCTGAAACATACACCCAGGAATAATAATTCCCAACAACCTTCAAACTCAATTGTGCCTATGGTTTGGACTGGGCAATCCATTTCCATGAAAACATGTTCTTCTCAAGAAATATTAAAAGCATCTTATGTTCATGTATAAATGAGGCCTGGACATAGGACTATACTGAGATGTTAAATCAACGGTTAAATATAGTATGGAAAATAATTATTCAATCTGAACTCAAAGATTTCTCAAAGAATCGGTCCTTTGATGCACCACCTAGAGCACATTCCTTTATCTTGACGGACACTCTCAACTGCAAACTCTCATTCTTTCTTTATTTTCATAGTGTGATATACTTTTGTTACTGAAAGTTGAAAGTTCAGCACTTGTCCCTGAGGCCACATCAGAAGAACAAGGACAAGTGGTTTGAGGAGAAGGAAAGGGGGGTTTATTAATATGCTGGCAAATAAGGAGGATGGAGACTATCATCTTAAAGTGCCATCATCCTAACTTAAGCAGAAATATAGAGCTTTTAAAGGAAGGGTTTGCTGTTTAACTGTAGTTGATGGTTCTGATCCATCCCATCTCCCACAAGACAATCTCAGGACAATCTCATGACCTCCCAGACAATTCTGTTGGGCCACTCTTTGTGGTACAAAGAACAAAGGACACTCTGTTGTCCCTCTGATTGCTGTCCTTGGCAGTGATATATATAGGTTTTAATTCCCAAAGTGGGAGGACATTTAAAGAGACAGTGGATGACACATTTTACTCTTTTTCAAGCCATTACCTCTCTTACACTTTTCCCTTTTCAATCCAACTTTTCTGAGAATAATAAAAAATTCATTTACTTTTATACCAGTGGGAACTCAGACTCCAAGCAAAGGTCATTATTTATTTAAAGATCACTAAATAGTAGCATCATTGCACACAGAAGGGGCCCCATGTATAAGTTATATTCCAGTCATTTTGTTGAGCTATCTACTGCTCTTGTCTACACCATGTAGATCATATATAATAACATGCTTGCTTTTGTTGGCAATTATTAATATGAATATATTAATAATTAAAATCAAGTTTCTTGTAAAACACAAAATGTAGCTTAAGGATATAATAGTTATAGAAGACAACTTAGAACAATGAATATAAAATTTCCCAACAAATGACAATGAGATGCATTCACCAAATTTCTATTGAATATTTATTCTCTGTCAGATCTTGTGTTAGGTGTTGGGTTATCAAATACAAATAAGAGTTTCTGTTCTTGAAGAGACTCACTCCAACTAGTTATTCGTATAGCTATTATTTCACTTTTCCAAATGTTCTTAGTTGAGGTTTTATTCCTTGTTTTCACATATCTCTCATCAAAAAGACAACTTCCTAATATGAGTTTAACTATTCTTTTTAGACTATTAAGATGGCAAGAATTAGGTTTAATTGCCATAAAAATTCCTTGGGGATACCTAATGAATACTCTCTTGTTGTAATGGTAGCTCATTTCAATCTTTATATTTGTCATTGAATACCATTTCTTTGGAAATATTACTGAATCATTAGGCATATCATTTATGGATAAGAAAAAGCAGAAATAATGTCACAAAATAAATAAGGCTTACAGGGTATTTTTTTTTTTTTCTACAGTTTTAGAGTCAAAAAGATAAGCCATTGTTTTCTTGGTTATTTAATCAATATAATTATACTTAAATGACAACTAATATACATTTTGGGGCTTTATGATGATTTTTTAATATTAGGCTCAAGTTACCAAATTTATCATCCTCCTTTACATGAATTACATGATCACCACTCCTAAGTGAGTTCCATTTGTAGACTAATCTGTGACTTAATTAACAAGATAAAGGTTACACTAGGACATTCAGTCTTTTAGTCTTCTTTACCTGTGTATGTTCTCCCAGACCAAAAAAAAACAGTGCTATTTTTTTTCTTTTTCAGTATGAGCTGATTTTCACTTTTTCACTCCTGGACAGGTTTTTAATCTTTTATTTTTATTTATTTATTTATTTTGAGACAGAGTCTCAGGTTGTTGCCTGGGCTAGAGTGCCATGACATCAGCCTAGCTCATAGCAACCTCAAACTCCTGGGCTCAAGCGATCCTCCTGCCTCAGCCTCCCAAGTAGCTGGGACTACAGGCAATGCGCCACCATGCCTGGCTCATTTTTTCTATATATTTTTAGTTGGCCAATTAATTTCTTTCTATTTTTTTTTTTTAGTAGAGACGAGATCTCACTCTTGCTCAGGCTGGTTTCGAACTCCTGACCTTGAGTGATCCTCCCGCCTCTGCCTCCCAGAGTGCTAGGATTTCAGGCGTGAGCCATTGTGCCCGCCCGGTTTTTAATCTTTTAAACATCAAACATTGACATAATCCTTTCTAAATATTAAATAATATTAAATAATTCAATTTTACTATTATCAATTTAGAGATGAGAAAGCACTGAGAAAGTAAATAACTTCTCCAAGGTCTATCAGAGCTAGCAATTGATGGACAGAGACATCAAATTTAGGAAAAGTAACTCCAGAGACTATAGATCAAATCATCATTCTTCATTGTCTATGAATATTGTGTTAGATGAAACTAGATATTAACTGCTGTTTTCCCTTTTCAAAAGACCTATCCAACACATAATGACAGATTAAGTTAAAAGAAAAATTATGGAATAAATTACTTTGCTTAATATTAAGCAAAAAAGAATGTTGGAGAACCTATAGTAATATAAGACAAATAGTTGTTAAGGCAAAAAAGCATTATTATGACCAGAGAGGGTCATTATACATAACACACGTATTATGTATCTCTGCAGAGACAGACCTCATAAGGTAGATAGATAGATGGATGGATAAGAGGGCATTTATTACAGGAATTGGCTCACACGATTACGGAGGCTTAGGGGTTTCATGGCATCTGGGATGCCAGTAGCATGGCTCAGTTCAGGTCTGTAAACCTCAGAACCAGGGAAGCCAATGGTATAACTCTCAATTCAAGGCCTAAACCTGAGGGACCACTGGTGTAAGTCCTGGGGTCCCAGGCTAGAGAACCTGCAGTTCTGATGTTGAAGGATGGGAGAATAAGAGTGTCCCAGCTCCAGGAGAGGGACAAAGAGAAGAATTCACCTTTCATCCTCCTTTTTGTTCTATCCAGGCACCTATCAGATCGACTGGTGCTCACTCACATTGAGGTCACATCTTTTCTGTTCAGTCCACTGACTCATGCCAGTGTCTCTGGAAACTCCCTCACAGATATACCCAGAGTTAATGGTTAACCAGTTCTCTAGGTATTCCTGAATCCAGTCAAGGTGACACCTAAAATTAACCATCACACTACATAATACAAAAATCTCCAACTCATATAATAAAGCAATTCCCAACCTTATACATATTTGAAAACCCTCCAAATATATAAACCACAAAGTGATAGAACTACATGGGGATTTTTACATATCCACTATCATAAAATTTCAGTATATCCTTTTTCACTTGGTAATAGGTAAACCATACCAGAAATAAGTAAAGATGATCAGAGCAACATAACTAATAATTTAAACATATCTAAAATTTTATGTTTCAAAATTTTAAAATATATGTATTGTTAAAGTATAGGCCATAAGTTAAGTCTCAAAAAGTGTTTTTAGAATGTAATTAAAACTACATAATAGATCTGGAGGATCAATCCCACCATCTCTCACAAGCTAAGCAAGTGCTCTACCACTTGAGCTAATCCCCCAGCTGTTTAGAGTTACATTATATAAAAAGTCCTACTAAATTAGAAATAAATCAGAAGATTTTAAAAATTAGTACTTCCCTGCTGTATTTTAGTTTTACCATATATACATGCATTTCAATATATGTTTCAGTTTTGTTTGTTTGAAACTCTATTAAAATAGTATCATAACTTATATAACTCTCTGCCATTTGACCCACCCATGTTGTGGTTGTAGATGTGATTAATTATTTTTAGTACTGTAAATATTCCATTGTAGGACTACACCACAATGTTACTTTATTCATTTTCTTAACAACTTAAATTTATTTCTAGCTCTTTTCTGTTGTTCTTTTTGCTCTAAAAGCAATTATATTAACTTCCTTGTCTCCTTTACAAATGTGCAAGAGGTACTCTAGGAAAGTGGCTTTCAAACTTGAATACACATCAGATTTACTTGGAGGGCCTGTTAAACACAGATTGCCAGGTCCCACCAGCAAAGTTTCTAATTCAGTAAGCCTGAAGTGGGCCATAGAATTTCTATTTCTAACAAGTTCCCAGGTGATGCTAATAATTTTAGAACTAGGACTACACTTTGAAAGGTAATATTCTACGGTATATAGTATAGTCATACACTGCATGATATTTTGGTCAACAACAGACCACATATTATGATATTGTATTTTTACTGCACTTATCTATGTTTAAATACATAAACACCACTGTGTTACAATTGCCTACAGTATTCAGTACAGTTACATGCTATTAAGGTTTGTAACCTAGGAGCAATATATACACCAGATAGCCTAGGTGTGTAGGAAGCCTACCATCCAGGTTTACATAAGTATACCCTATGATGTTCACATGATAACAAAATTGCATTTCTCAGAGTGTATCCCCATCGTTAAGTGACACATGACTATAACAGTAAAGTAGATAGATAGTAATTCTGTTGCTGAGTCATAGGATATAAGTTGTTCAACCATACTAGTTAGCAATCCCAAACTATTGCCCCAAGTCCCCCATTGTTCTATATCCTCACCAACACTTGGTATTCTTTTTAAATTTGATTAAAATGCTATTTTTATTGTAGTTCTAATGTATACTTCCATAAAATTACTGAGATTGTCTCTGCATCTTTTTACAATGCATTCATTTTTCCTCTTTTGTGAAATGGCAATTCCTTTTTCTTTTTTTCTACTTTTTTGGTTTTATCCTTTTGTTATCTGTTTTTAATAGGTCTTTATATATATTTTGAATACAAATTCAGAATACTTTGTTGTAAATATAGTTTACCAATTTGCAGCTTGTTCTTTTACTTATTTAGGAAGCCTTTGATGAACATAAGTCATGAAACCTAGGTTGGTATCTTATTTATACATCCTTGAGGAAGTAATTTAACCCATCTGGCTTCAGCATCTTATTTATTTCTCTGGTTGTCATGAAGTGTAAATAATTTTGATGAAATGCTGTTAGTGTATAGTTCATTATTAAATATTTGTATTCATCTCACTTGCACTGAGCAGAAGTTTTAGAAATCTGTTGTGCTTTCTATGGAATTACTTATGTCTAGATTTTCTATATGCCTATACCAGAGTTCTACAAACAGTAGATAATGTGGTTCTGACATAATTATACACTCATACACACAAATTTGAGTTGGAGAGAGTTCAGATATCACACTAAGGGATTGTAAGATTGAATACAAATATTGCAAATGAGGGAAATGTGTCTCTTCAGGCATCAACAGCAGAGGAGATTGGTAATGCTTCATCCAGGAGTATGCAAGAAAATCTCACAGGCTTTGCTAGCAGCTCGATTCCTCTGGGCATGATTAGGAGTCCTCCTCTCTTCCCTCCTCTTTTCACTACCACTTACCTAACTCAGCTGACAGAAATACAGCTGCTCTTGTGGCTAGAAAAATATTTACCTGAACTTTAGGTCTCAGCTGCTTCTAGTCACTCAGCAACAAGAATAGGACTGGCCACTGAGAATGGAAGTAGTATTTAAGCTAATATGCTTTGCTGAGTGGTGGATATCAAAACCAACTGCCTTCTTCTCCTTTAATCCCTTTCGGAAAATGGTATTCGGGACCTAGAACTCTGACAGCAAGGTCTACACACATTCCACTCAACTAGGTCTGGGCTGTGACTCCAGAACATAAGCTTCCAGAGTCACTGGCATTATTTGGCAATAAACTTTGAAAAGAAATATGCACATAAAAAGTGCAGAAATCATCAGCGAATATCTCAGTGAGTTGTATGAACTGATTCATATGCATACAAACAGCATCCAAATCAAGAAATAGACAATACTAGAACCTCAGAAGCCCCAACTCCGCCATGTTCTAGACACTACACCCCAAGATTAATCCCTGCTTCTAGCACTCAATGATCTTTCCTTATCTTTACAAATTTTCAGAAAGTGACTACTTTTGATCCTCAGATGTTTCTTCCAAATTGGTTCCTGAGTTTTGATGGTGAATAGAAGGGATGGGATGAGAATACAATAAAGGCCAAGAAATCAGAACCCTTTAGCAAACCATTTATCATTATGGTGCCTCCTACTGATTACTGCACATTTACTATAATCCGGAATTTTCTGGGGTCAGCAAATTAAGGAGCATCAGGGAGAGAGCAGAGTTGAACCCCTGGGATCGACATTGTGCAAAAGAATCCCTTTTCCCCTGGCAAAGCCAAAACTTATGGTGTTGACATTTTGACAACAGAGAAAGTTGCTATGAGTGTTGGGACCTGGGGAAGTATAAACAGGCCCTGGCTGGTGCTGCTCTACCAAACAGCCACACAGAACCCAGCTGCAGACTACCCAGGTGAGTGTACCTGATGATGGTGGATTGGGGCTGCCTTTGGCTGTAGAAGGGAAGCTGCTCAAGGCAGGGTTGGTCATGGACAGGTGCTAAGAGAGAAGGGTCTGAGCTCCCCTGTCATTTGTGGAAGAGGAAAGTGCCAGGACCCAGGGAGAAGAAAGCCAATCATTTCCCAGCTGCCATCCAGAAACGTTTGTTTCTTTCTGGCCCACAAGGCAGCCCTTGTGCAGCAGGATGTTTAGTGCACTGTGTCCGAAGTTTCTCCTTTTTATACATGTAAGAGAGGTATAGGAGACAACAGACATCAATGGCATTTCAGCCAGGGCGTACGGAAGCACTTATTCTCTGCAGTCTTCCATAGCATTTGTGCATTTTCCCTCCTGGCAGTGGGAAGTTTTACTTGGGCTATGTGTCTTATTTCTGGTATCCTTTCTTCTTTTCAGTATGTGGCACTTTTGTCTTCTTTATTAAGATTTAGTGTTCTAAGGATTTTTAAATTTATTCTGCAGTTTCCCTTTAAACTAACACCCCAACTCCAAAACATAATACAGTATACCTTTATAGAGAATTGTTTATACGTTGAAGAAAGGACAGGAGGAAGGAGCACATAATAATAATATTAATAGCTGCCTTTCAGAGAAGTGTTTTTTGGCACATAGTTGCTGGGCACTGACATATGCACTATCTACATCAGCTCATTCAATCCTCACTATAGACTAATATAAATATATCCTATATGTACTATGTAGTTCAGAGAATCACCCTTATTTTACACATGAGAATACTGGATCTTACAGAGGTCAAATAACATGCAGATAGAAATCAGAAAAGCCAGGATTTGAACTTCAGAGTAGATAATTGCAAAGCCAATTCTTGTGACTCTGTGCACTGTTATACCTCTCAGACCCAATGACACTGGATAAACATGTGAGAGATTCACATTGCTACTCAGAGAGTTAGGAGATCAGGGTAGGAAGTAGAAACAGACAAGTCGACCTTGAAGGAGAGATCAGAGGAGTAGTAAAAGGGATGATCAGAAAGATTGAGGCAATGGGGAGCAAAGTATTTGGAAAGAAAATAAATCACTAAAGTAAATCAAAATATTCTTCATGAGTATACTCTACATCTCGACCAAACTGTTCAAAAAGTCCATGATCTTTCATTATTTATTAATTAGTGCTATTTTTGTTGTCATGAATTACCAATTATCAAATCACTTATCTAGCACTATATGAAAGAAAGACATCCTAGAAAATGCAATGCACAAATGCAATACACAATGTGAATTATATTATGCCCATTTTAAAGATGAAGAAATAGATTCCCAGGGAAGAAAACACACCCTCCCCAAATCATGGAACTAGCTAAGTGCCAGAGCAAGGATACACATACAAGTTCATCTAATAGCAGTCTTTATGATGCTTCTCTTATCATTCCCAGTCTCTGAGCCTAGGGACTCATATATATTTGGTGATAAATAAAGGCTTTAGGTTAGAATTAAAAGTTAAGGCAGGCTTAATATATACCATGATTAAGTTTAAATCTTCTCTGAATCCAAATCCCTTAATTATGGACTTAAAATCCTTCTTAGGGAGAGGCAAAGATATACAATGTAACCAAAACGTCAAAAAAGAAAAACAAAACAAAACAAAACTTTTAATTGGGTGGTGGGCAGGCAGTAGGGGGGAGGAGGAAAGGAGTGTATGCTTCCATAACATGTGTGATGCACACCACCGGGGGATTGGACACATGGGGGGAGAGAGGAGGGGCAGGGGCAATATTTGTAACCCTAACAATATTTGTACTTCCATAATATGATGAAATAAATTTTAAAAAAACCAATCTCATTAATGAAGCCCATATCTGCAGAGATTTAAACATCACTAGGCCTTCCTGGTTAACTGTCTCTCTGAACTTGGGGATCATGCTATCCCTTAGGTAGACAGGCTCTGTGAAACAGCTCCAAGAGGTGTACCACATGTTCTCCAGGCTGTCTTTAGTTTATCCTCAAATGCTGGCTATAAAAGCCATGGAAAAGGTTTCTTAGAAATATAGGTGACTTCTCACCTCCTCCCAGCAACCAGAGCAGGTATCACCTGCCCAGTGCAATTGTCATCCTATTCGGGAAAACAAACACAAAATTCTCATTCCAAAAACTGCTATGGGTATCTCAGAATGAATTTTTTGGAAAATAACAGCTAATTAGTTAGAAGCAAGTCACTGCAGGGATACAGAACATGTAAATTTGTCAGAGTTTATTGTGTATCTTGAAATACAATGCATGTGACTTACTAGAGCGGGTACCGTGAATGGGCAGCCTGCCTGCAGCTGCTTGCAGTCTAGGAGATCATGGAGCACACTGCATAACAGAGGGGCCCACAAATTGAGCCCTTGTCAATGGGGCAGTTTGTCCTTCCATGTAAGTCAGTAACAGGCATAGGTTTTCTGAGTAAGGAGAGAGTCTCCTTGTGGAAGACTTATCCTCCTTGTGGAAGTTGATTTTTTTGGCCACGTGTAATTCTCCAGAGAATGGGCCAGCTGTGAACTGTTTCCAGCCAACACTCACAGCAGTTCGAGGATGGATGCACATGCTACTAAATGAGATCTAAATGGGAACCCACAATGTTTAGCACAATATAGAACTGGTTGGACGTTGGAAGTGAGGGAAGATGATACGCAGGATTACAAAGTAGGAATTGACTATGTTTCAGGAAATACATGAAGTAAAGCAAGATTGTCAGGGAGAATATTGTCACATAAATGTGGATATGTAGGACATACAGAAGGTGATTGCCACTGTTTGAATATATTTCCTTCCACAATTCATCTTAAAATGTATTCCTTTATGTGACAGTATTGAGTGAGGCCTTTAAGAAGTGATTAGATCCTGAGGGCTCTGACTTTATGGACAGATTAATCCATTCATGGGTTAATGAATTAATGGTGAAAGAATAAATTGGTTACCATGGGAGTGGTATTGGTAATTTTATAAGAAAATGAAGAGAAACCTGAGTTAGAATGCTTGGCTCCGTTTCCATGTAATGCCCTGCACTACCTCAGTACTCTGCATAGAGTTCCTACCAGCAGGAAGGTCCTCATCAGATGTGGCCCTCGACCTTGAACTTCTCAGCCTCCATAACTATAAGAAACAAATTTCTTTTCTTTATAAATTTCCCAGTTACAGTTATTCTGTTATAAACAGCAATATTCGTGGAATCAGATAGTGTATAATGCAGGAGAGTGCCTTGTAATAAAGCCAGGACATCCTCAGGTTTTGCCTCTTTGCAGGCCTCCATTTCCCCTCTGGTCTTCTCCACCATGTTATGACATATGACACAGCATGAAAGCCCTCACCATAAGCCAGGGCCATGCCCTTGAACTTTCCAGCCTGCAGGAAAACCACTTTTTTTTATAAACCACCTAGTCTCAGGTATTTTGTTATAGCAACACCAAACGCACTAACACACATGTCATCCTTACTTATTTGTTTTTCTTAAAAGGTTTTCTTTGTTCTGTCCATGAAGTCAGAGGATGATTGGGAGTAATCTCATCAGGAGAATAATTTTCTTTTCTCTTACTGGACCTGGCATTGGAGGGAATTTCTTTTTGTTGGTGAAGCATGTGAACATATTTGTCATGGGTCCTAAGAAAAAAAACTATAGACCTTATTCTCATCCACCTTGCTTTTTTGCTAATGGAATGATACTTTGTGCCGGAGGAATCCCAGATGTAATATCAGCTCCTCATTTCAGTAACATCCTCGGTAATTTTGGCTGTAAAGCTACAGTTTATCTTGGGAGGGTGGCACGAGGACTTTCCATGTGTACCACCTGTCTCCTCAGCATGGTCCAGGCATCACCATCAGTCCCATGATGATCTCCTGGAGAAAGTTCAAACCATGGACTCCATGGCAAGTTGTTCCCTCACTCCTCGTCTTTTGGATATTTAATTTTGTTAGAAGCTCTTACTTGCTGTGCTATATCACAAAAGGCAATAGCACAAACAGGTCTCAAATTGAATTATATTTTTGTTCTTGTCATATGTTACCATCTAAGCAAATAGTTATGGAGTTTTTTCTGATTCTCATGGCTCTTCAGGATATCATCTTTCAGAGTTTCATGGGCTGGAGCAGTGGGTACATGGCTCTTCAACTGTATAACCACCATAAACGTGTCTTCTATCTTCAGAGTTTTAGGTTTGCAAAAAAATCTAGCCCAGAGATCAGAGCTACTCAAAGTACTTTAATTCTCATGACCTTTTTCCATTTCTTTTATTGGGCAGATTTTATTTGCTTCTCCTACACAGGTTCCACCTTGACAAATGATTCTGCAATTTTAAATATTAAAATATTTCTAGGACTTGGTTATGCCAGTCTCAGCCCCTTCATGCTGATCAGCAGGTATTCTACCTGGTTCCTGCTGGCACATTCACTGAGAAGTTGAGAAAACTCTTTTCTACATTAACTCCTCCATTAGCTAAAGGTGTATCATTTTGTGATACTTTTCCTCAGCAAAACTTTTGCTCATCATAAATTATCAGTGTGTTAGAAGAATAATGTGCTAGTCCAGGTCCTCTAAGAAGCCAACACCAAAACAAAATTAAATGTTACTAGGTCAAATGCCTGTGAGAGAAAATGAAGGCTGAGAGGACCATCAGACCACAATGCAAATGTGATCCTGATTGAAAAATACAAGGAAGAAGTTTGGGTGAAAGCACCTTAGGCCACCTTGCAGTCTAAGTTGAGTTAAGAAAGAAGTCCTGGAGCTAAATTCAGCCACCAGAGGAGTGCCAGGTTTCCCAGGAACTACAATGTCTGGGCACTCTGGCCAAGGACTTTTATAGGTCTTTTATAGGCAAAGGACTTTTGTGGTCTACAAGGAGTATTCTCATGGTTGTTAAAAATGGGATTACATTTTTTTTTTGTGTAACAAGAAGTTTATTACTAAGCAGTTGATCTGGGTCAGGGGCTCCAATAAAGCTGGAAAGACAAATTTCTTCCAGGCCTTCTTTTCACCAGTGCACTGGTATGTTATTTGTCTTTTGCGTATACAGTTATTGATCCATTTCCCTTATGAATAGGGAGGAAAAGATGACAGCAACAGGCAGGGAGAAGAAACATTTGTGTTAGGAAAGCAAACCTGTTGGAAATTTCCACCAAGTACTTGTGCATATTTTTATTGGCAGAAGTTGTTACTTGGTCACTCATCCTTGCTAGGGTGCCTGAGAAATGTGTTTCCAGGTCCAGCAGGTTAAATTTTACAAGAATTGGCAAGAGCCAGCCTTTTGGGACTGAGGAGGAGATGTTCTCAATTCCATCTGTGGCTAAAATTCTTCTGTACTCTTCTTAGTGGCTACTGAAAGCCATTTTGACTTTTTCCAGGACTCAATGTGAGTTCCACATCTCCACGCTAAACTTCTTTCTCCTTCTGTCCCTCTCTTCTGTTGCTATTGAAAAAAACAAGACCAAACAGAAACCTTCTTTCCTCCTCAACACCTCTGACACCCTCAGTCCTCAACAAGCAGTGGTTTACAAGTTAATTTTCATTGCTCATTGCAAATGATACTTCAAAAGAATGCTTGTAGGCTATCCCAAAATGTAATGTGGAGAAAAGTAATTTTAATTAGCAAATAGCAATTTTTACATTCAAATGTACACTCATCAAATTGTTTCTAGCAGATCTATTTCACGCATTGTGTTCATAGGAATATGGGGATTGTCTCAATCTATAAATTATATCTCTTTTTACTCTTTATGACAGATATTTGATATATGCTTCCAAAAATTTTCCTATGCTGATTATTTTTTGTCAATACAAAATACTAAAGATATTTTTAAATTCAAATAAAACAGTACAGACCTTTTAAAATTAAACATTTAGAATTTTACACTTCGAATTTGGGAAATGTTAGGATTCAAATAAAACAATAAATACATTGTACAACTAAAATCAAATCATTTCAATTTCATGACTTTACACCATAATTAATGAAAAGAGAAATACACTGTTCAGATAGTCTTTAATTTATTAAGGTTTTAAAATTATGTAGAGCTTGTTTCTTTTTGTATTCAAAACAATAAAAAATTTTATAATTGAAAACCAAGTTTTATGTTTCATGACTTTACACCATAATTAAAACAAAAAGAAATGTACTGTTCAGAAATTATATGTATTGCTTGTTTTAGAATTCAAAACAATAAAGAAATTTTATGATTAATAAACAAGTTTTTAATTCATGATTTTATGCTATAATTAATGCAAAGGACATAAATTGATGGTTTTAGTAATCTCCAAGTTATTCAATTCTTAAAATTAAATATCATATTGTTTCTTTATTAGACTTATTTTAAAACATTTTAATAACATTGATTTAAAGAGTGGAACCATAAACACAATTTGAAAACCATTTTCCTAACCTACCACTAGTGTTTTTCATCTTATTAAAGATAGACAACTAAAGACACTCTTGATTATCTGAATGCTAATAGGTCACTGTGGAACCCAACTGATGAACTCAATGAAGACTTGAGTAGGTGGCCCCAATCTTTCTAGGAAGAAACTGGGTTAGGTTTAGGGTTATGGTTAGGGTTACCATTAGGGGTTAGCATTAGGGTTACAGTACGGTAGAGTAGGGTTGGTTTAGGGTTAGAGTAGGGTAGGGTAGGGTTGGGTTAGGGTTAAGGGTTAGGGAGCACTAACAATTCAAAAGTAAAGAAAAGAAGAAAAAGAGAAGAGAGGAGAGGAGAGGAAGAGAGAAACAAAGTGAAGAAAGTAAAGAAAGAAAACAAAGGAAGAAAGAAAAGAAAAGAAATGAATAAGAAAATCCCATGAGGACTTGAACCCAAGACTTCTCTCTTAACAGACAGGCTGAACAAAAAAGCTACAAGTTTACTCACTGTCCTTAATATTAATTTATTTAAATATATAATATAGAAAATATTTAATAGCATGAATTATGTATGCATTTAGTGAGAGATCAGATTGACATTTAAGAAGGAAACATTCCTTACTGGCCTAAATAGGACAGAGCTACTTGATACAAGGGACTACTAACAGGTAGGCAGAGGGAACAATTGCCTCTGATACAAATGGCTAGTAACAAACATATTGACCCGTTTCTAATCACCTTTTTTTTTTTCACTTTCTCCCAGTCTTTCTTGTCTCCACAACTGCTAACAAAAGAAACTAAAGAAGAAATAGTTGTTCTAAGCTCTGATACTAAAGCTAACCCAGCTCAATTCTGTTGAAGCTCATATGTCAGTTTGCTAGCATTGTGTTAGTAGGATATGATGGTGTTGCCCTCCAAGAGATGGGGATTGAGAAAGGAAGTCACATGACCACATTATATAACAAATAGAAAAAGCATAAAAAGGGCGAAATAAAAAATATAGCAGCTCTAAGAAAGCCGTATCACATCAGACTGAAGCAATGAAGTATGACCCATTGAAGAAGAGGGGCAATGGGAAGCGAGCAGATGTGGAAGTGGGGATTCATCTCAGAGGAAAAGCAAAAATGCTGTTTAAGTGTGAAACACTGATTTAGGCTAGAACTGATTTAGAAAACAAGCCTGAAAAATAGGAGATGATAATTTCAAATGATTTGAAATCCAGATTAAGGGGACTAAGGATCATTTGAAGAACTTTGAGCAAAGTAGTTTAATGTTCCCAAACTGAAGGTTTAGGAACTGTCCTCACTGAGGACTCTCAGGAAGTGTGGAAGGTGATGAGACCAGTGAAGGAGAGACCAGTTAGGAAGCTATTGAACGAAGGAACCCTGGAGCATGTTTTTCCTTTCAGCTAGTGCTAACAGGGGGACAAATAGGCAGGTGTGTCCCAGGTCTCAGCACAGGGCCTGATCCAGAAATCCTCCACAATGTGTCAAACAAATGAATAAAAGGAAGGAGACAGATGCAAGGCACTGTGCAGCAAAAACCCATGAGATATGGATATTTTAGGAAGGAGCAGAAGTCAGAAAAACTCACAAATTTTGAACACAAGCATTAGACAGTTAACAGTTTCTGACTTGACGTATGTCGAAAGGATAAAAGAACCCATAAACATGTAAAAATTTATTGAATGAACGAATGAGCAGATGTGGAGAGGAACTGATGGAGGAACCTTGAGCTGAGATGAAGGAAGCACACATTTTTCAGTCAGGAAAGTATCTGGTTTCCAGTTCTGGCTTGGCCCCTTAGCACAATGTAGCTTTAGGAAAGTATTTTACTCTTCTGAACTCTAGCTTCATAAGGAAATGGCATAGAATCACACTTAGATCTGTGCAAAAATTCACCTGGTGATTTGGGTGATTATCTGTGTTAATTGACATTAATCAAAAAAAATTGAACTTCTCATGTCTTAATGACAGAGAATAATTGTGGGCCTTGGAAAAAGGTGCCCAGAGACGTTAGACACCTTCCCTCCCACATAAACCGGCATGTAGGAGCACTATCTTCCTTGATTATAACATTTCAAAAGATGGTTCCAGGACCTTGTGAAAAACATTCCTGCCTTGTAAAACTGGCAAGAGCATTATTTAGCTTTTGGAATGATTTACATACAGCTCAAAGGGGCAGAGAAAACATTAAAAATTATAAATTTTCTAAAGAAAATTCTGTGAAAGGCAGAGAAATCCCTTCTTTTGTACCCGGAAAAATTAGAGATTTTTATTTTTCCATTTGTATTTACCCCTGTAAGGGTCATTGGGAAATTTAACCTATTTGTACCTGGATTTCCCAATTCAAAATTGAATGAAAATACTACTTATCTCAAAAATCTATCACTCCTTTATTGCACAAGTGTTTTTAGCATCTATTGTGTACCAGCATCTATTGTGCACCTCTAGGTAATGAAGATACCATCACACAGAAAATGAAGGGAGAACCAGTGATCAAAACCTTCCTTCGCGCCCATATCTGTGGTGTTCTCACTTCTTGAACAATGATACCCTTCTTGCTTCTATTCTCAGTTCTGTGCTCCCATTTATTTATATCCCTTTCCAGCAGGGATGGAAAAGGCCCCTCCTAGAGCAAAAATCAATAACATATAGAAGGAACATTTTTGAATGTAGAAAATCATACAAATGTCATTGATGCTTTACAAGGCAGGATTGGTCTATTAAAGAAGGGATGGGGGGTCTCTTGCTTTTTGACTTCATTTTTGGTTTAACAGACAAGGAATAAAACAACCACTTCTGGCAAAAACTTAGAACCAGCAATGTGCATAGGTAGAGCAAGGTCGCCCTCATCAGGTTTCATTAGATCCAGATTTGGGATGTGCTCAGAAAGTTCAGTCTCCAGTGCTTGTCATCATTTATTATGACCCTGTGTATAAAGAAGGCCTCAAGACAGAAAAATAAGTGATTTATGTGTTTGAGAATTGGTCCCTATTCTGATTCAGAGATCTAGAACCTTGGTAATGTGAAAAGAGGATAAGAAAAATGAAAACCCCTAAATTCAAAGACTTGGTGGTTGTTAACTTTCCAAGTACACATCTTTCTATTACAGTAATTAAACCCTAATTAAGACTGAGGTAACTTCTGAGCCAAACAAAAGTTGTAATTGTGGAGGGAGAGGGAAAGGTGTACTTCAGGGACTGAGATTCTGCAGAGGGTTTTCTTTTCCCTGACAGAACAACAGTTTATAAACCTCATGTCTTGGTGACAGTTTATACTAGCCAAGAACTCTGCAAAATCAGAAGGTGCAGGTGTTGCTTGGTGATCCTCAAATTGCCAGAAGGACTAACCCAGAGCTTGACTGCATCAAGGTGAGTAAACCTGACAATTCTTTTAATTACACCTGTGGTCTGTTTAAAATTTCCCTCAGAAGCAGAAATCTCTCTTTGCCTAAGAAGAGAATTTATGGAGTCTGTAAGCCTGAGACTGTGACTCCTGTGCCATTTAAAAAGTATGTACCTGGGGCCAGAATGATGAAGGGGACCAGTTCTAGCAGCCATACCTCCAGAAGTGCTTGAACATCTTTGTCCTTGTGTTCAGGATCTGGTTCCATAAGAGAGCTTTGGGGTGGGTTTTACAGAAGGTCCTCTCTTTTGTTTCATCCAGAAATTAAAAAGATATAGAAGCCTTTTCAGGTTTCTAGGAAAAATCATATCCTGAGGCTCCATTTTCACCTGAATTATAACTGTTAGTGTTACTCAATTTCATAAAATTCTTTTACCTCATTTTTGGTGAATTTCTGTTTCCAATATGGGCTTCAGTTTTTTCTATTATCTTGCTTATTCCCCAAGTGAATTTTTGTTTAACTTGGAAGTTTTCTTTCTGTATTCATCCTTCAAGTCCACCAATCCTGATATGTAATGTTATATACCATACGTGTAAGTCAGCTTCATCCATTATATGCCAGTTTGAGTGAGTACTTTTAACAACAATTATGACTATACATTACAGTTATTCTTTTGAGCATCTCTACGAGATATTTGCTAGGCTGTGAGTCAGTATAATCTGAGATGCCCACGTTAAATTTACCATGGTCTTATGTAGTAGACAGCAGTCCTCATTTTGTAGTAGAGAAAGCTGAGGCTGAAATGTATACACTTATTTACTTTCCTAAACTATTGGGTATTAGAACCAAAAGGGACATTGCAAATCTGTCTAAATGCAAAATGTGTCTTTTAAAATAGTTTCCAAAAACAGCATGGTAATCACCCTTCCCTCCTCTGATATTTTTCATCTTATTCAGTCAAAATAAAAAAAAGTGATTTATTAGGTGGGACAGAAGCTAATCTCAAATCTATTCAGAGCTTTGGAATTTTGGGAAAACGGAGAGTGGGACAGAAAAATGGGAAATCCCAGATAGAAATGAAAAACAACCAGAAAAGTATTTGTTAAGGATCTCAGGGGATTGAGATGTATTTAAGGCAGTCATTTTTAGCAGATTTCAGATCTCCAGACTAAATATTTAATTAATTCTTATTCCAGATCTATTAGTCAAGTCTGTTGCTCTTGCTACTATTTCACTCTGTGCTAGACATTTCAGATCATTTCATGCTTTGTTTAACCCCTTCCTGCAGACCTCAGACTCCCTCTTTGTCAAGGAAGGAAACAGCCTATTAGAAAATAACCAATTTTCCCCAAATCTATCTGGAGGCTACCTGGTATCAAAGAAGCCAATGTTCATGTAGTTCATGTTGCCTAAGGCCTTCAACACAAGGGTATATTAAAGTATACCTTAATCGTTGGCTGAAAGTGGAGGGGAATAAAGCTTGTAGAAAGGCATTCCAAATATATAGAACATGTGGAAATTCTGGGGAACAGATTAAAATCCTGATTTCTTTTGTTTGAGAAAATTATTAATAATTTAATATAACTTTCTACGTGAGAAATGAGATTGAAGAAGTTAGTGATAAATGAGTAAAATCTTATCTAGCCATGAAAGTAGGAAAATCATCTTGGATTGATAGAGATCAAAGCAGCTCTACTGTTAACCAAGTTAGAGAGCAAACACAGGTAAAGCTGCTGTAAAGTTAACCTGAGAAACTGTTTCTCCCAAAGTTATGCAGGGGCTGTAAGTGCTATAATGACCCCTTGTTTTAATGATTATTCTTTTCTTACCAGGGAAGTCTCAACCTTCTTTGCTACACACAGCCATTATTGGGAATACCTAATTCATAAACTGCCTTTATCTCATGACAGCACCTAATCCCTAATTAGTCCTCTTCTAATCCCTTTGAGAAACATCAACACATCCTGAACAGACCACAACTTCCCATAGAGACCCTATATCTTCAGAGGGGACTCAAATCTTTCAAGAAAATACCTGTCCAGTGGCATTTCCAGGTTCTTCTGAAGCACCGTGACTGACTGTCTCCTATTAATAGATATGATTTTGTTCGTAACACAATCTTGTTCCCATGGTCTTTGGCTGATGAGACTTTGAAAGTTGAGGTCCTGTTGTGGAATGCATGTTATTTGACTTGATATTGAGGATTAGCAAAACATACTGATCAGTGAATTCACAGAATCAGCTTGTGGTGTTAAAAATGACTCTGGAAATACTGCAGTGTGTTGTATTAGACACAGTAAAAATCGGAAGGAGGAACAAACCAGGAAATGTTATGTGCATCAAAATGTGAGCTATGATGATATATTGAACAGAAAAAGTGTCACCACTTGAGATACCACAGTGGATAGATTTAAAACATGTTACAGAATTGAAACAGCAGGATTTTCTAAGTGTTATAGATGGGCGTTGGAGGAGGTAGATGCATTTGGGATAAACTCCAGGTTTTTGGAATGGGCTAATAGGAATATCTTAGAATAAAAGAGAAAACACAGGAAGATATTCTGGTTGGGAAAAGTTTTAGTTCAATTTAGTACATGCTGAGACTTAAAATATGTGGGATATATACAGAGTTGAATAAGCAAGTTCATTTTGTTTGTACAGACCTGAGGAAAAAAAGTCTTTGTGGCAAGTTGATATTTTTGTATTATCATTTCCTATGTCGAAATTGGAGCCACATAAAATGACACAGAAAGAGTGCACAAGGAAAACCATAAAGTTCTTTGGACAAAAACCTGCTCCATCACACATATCATATCCCTCAGGTTGCTGTACCCTTTATAACACTAAAACCTACATTATTAATTATTCTTTGCAGACACATATCCTTATTACTAGTGCTGTCTTCAAACAGTGTTTGCTGGATATAAAGTTTTTCTGCCAGTGAGGTAAGAAATGATTTTTAATATCAAAGGAGCAATATTCCTTTTTCTAACTGCTCTTGGTACTGTGGGGAACATCTCTGTTTTTATGAATTATATGTGCATTTTCTTTTGGGACACGGAGAAGAAATCTTTACACTTTATTCTCATCCATTTGGCTTTTACAAATATCATAATTCTTTTTTCCAAAGGAATGCCAATGATAATGGCAGCTTTTGGATTTAGAAACTTCCTAGGTGATACAGGCTGTAAAATTGTTGTTTATGTGGAGGTGGTGGCTCGAGGTCTTTCTATCTGCACCAGTAGTCTCCTCACCGTAGTCCAGGCCATCACCATCAGTCCCAGAGCGTCTGCGTTGTGGAGGCTCAAGCCAAGGTCCCCATGGAATATCCTTCCTTTGTTTCTTGTCTTTTGGACACTCAATTCCTTGATAAGCATGAATTTACTCTATTTCATCACAAACACCAGTATGAATATATCACACAGTAGTGAAGATAATGACTATTGTTATTTTCTACCAGGGAGACCAGCAATAAGATGGATTTTTCTCACACTCATGGCCCTGCGAGATACCCTGTTTCAGGGTCTCATGGGCTGGTCCAGTGCCTATATGGTATTTCTTCTCCACAAGCATCACAAGAATGTTCTCTACATTCAGAGCTCCAAATTTCTGTGCAAAACTCACCCTGAGATAAGAGCTGCTAAAAGTATTCTCTTTCTGATGCTTTGTTTTGTTTTCTTCTATTGGGCAGATTATTGTATATCTTCATATTTAACTCTTGCTTTAGAGAATAATTTCATAATATTAAATATTCGAGAATTTCTAGCTATTGGTTATCCAGTTCTCAGCCCATTTGTGCTGATTTTCAGGGATAGACACATGGCTAAATGGTGGCACAGGTAGTGAGAGTGGAGAAAACGTGTGTTTCATTGTTCCTTTTAATAAACAAGTTTGAAATAACTTTTAGTTTTGTTAGGCTGTTGTAAAACAAAATCAAGTAAGAGCAACTTAAACGTAAAAGAGTATATCTGCATACAACAACCATGGTGACCTGCAGCCCGGAGCTGATACAGAGATCCTAGAAAGCTAGAGGAACCCGGACATGTTCTCATTCTCCACTCTGCAACACTGAAGAAATGTCTTTAATTGTAATGTTTCTAAGATGGGTCCTTCACTGTCATTCTTACAGTAGTAAGGAGTAGGAGAACAATTTGATAAATTTCATCAAATTTCTAGTGTATTTATCCTTTTGACCCAGAATTTAGTTTTTAAGAACTGATTCTACAGATATACTTGCCCTTGTGAGAATACAACAGCCTAACATATTATACATTGGAGCATTTGTTATTAAATTTTTATTATGTTGTTAAACACAGCCTAAATATCTAGCAAAAGGAACTATTTTTCTGTATATTATAAAACAGCCATAAATATCCATTCCTGTAAGGGATTCTACTGAATTTATGAATGAATGAGCAAGTACAAAATGTAGTGGTATAGAATGATCTGTCATTTTAATTAATAAAAGAAAAGCTATGCAAGAGTAATAATGCTGTAAATAAAATGAAATGTATTTAACTTGATGTTATATACATGAATCTCTACTGGAATACAAGCGAAATTATAAGTATTGAGAGAAACTAAGTAAAGCGAAATTATAAGTATTGAGAGAAACTAAGTAAATGGAGGCATAGTACATAGAATTTCATTTTATACCTTTCTATATATTCTTTAAATTTCAGCATATTACAGGGGTACAAATGTTTCAATTACATAGGGTTACATATATTGCGTTTGTCCCACCCGATTCAGAGTTACAAGCATGACTATCCCCTAGATGTTGTGCACCCTGCCCATTAGGTGCGAATATACCAATCTCTTCCTCCCCTTACATGTCTGTTTGATCTTCTAAGAAACTAATAAAAGCATGCAGAGTAGTTTCTTTGTATCTCCTTATATTTTGAAGTAAGTGCTCTTTGCAAGTCAGAAATGCGTGTCATGGAAGGGCTGTGCCTGCATGCACATCTGGGCTCAAATAAGGTGTGAAGGTTAGGATGGAGAAATGATCAAAGGGAAAAAGAACCAAAGACCTGTGTGAGGAAAACAAAGAGGAAGAAAGTTGTTTAGTTTCAAATCATCAGTTTGAACCTAAACAGAGGAAGAGCAGTTTTTATCCAATTACTTAAGAATGGAAATGATAAGAGGTCATCTCCGGAGACCCCCAAATGGAAAGCAGATTCAACCTCAGAAGCAGCAGTGCTGGGTATGCCATCTTTTCTTAAAATTATCTGTCAGTCCAAATTAGACAAATCCTTTTATTCACTCAACTTTGTAAAAATGTTCCTGTCACTCAACCAGACTTTGTCTTAAAGGAATCAGGAATCATAGGGTTGCCCCCAATCGTGAGCTACAGCTTTGGCCCAAAACACATTTGGGAAGCTGGGCAGACGTTGGTCTGAAAAACAGCCTCTTTCTCCAGGAGCAGAGTTTGAACCATACCTTACCCAGGGTCTGAGGTGCTGTGGGTCAGATGGGAGTGGCAATGGGGACATGAAGCCCAGAGAGATCTCCCACCCCTTTTTTTCAGGTGTACAACACCCTTGAATTCTTTGCAAGTGAATATTTTCTTTCTTTTTCAAGAGGCTTTTGCTTCTGGGTTCTCCTCTGACAGGTCATTCATCTCCTAACTCTTAAATTAGGTACTTAAAATTAAAATCTAACTTTTATTTAATATTTTAGGTTTGAAATGTAATGACATTTTCTTTGGTCATAGCTCTACCAGATATTGTATCTTGTAATCTGTAACATTTTCATTATCACTTTACTACAGATTTTACAGTTTTTTTTTTTTTTTTTTATTATTTTGGGATTAAAGAATTGCTTTCAGGAAACATGATCTGTATCTCATGGATATGGTTGCTTAGTTACAGCAGAGTAAGATGTGGATGGATAGGCAGGGTGAGGGTGGTAGTTCGGTCCAATCTCTATAAAAGTGTATTCTCCCATGATGAATTCTCAGGCCCATATCCAGCACTGGCTCTCTGATGAGACCTTTGACAAGTGCCAGGTTTTTCCAGATTTCCTTCTTCCAACACAACTGAAAGCACTCTGGGCAGATTAAAAGCTTTCTGAAAGTCTCCATCACCAAGGAGGCAAGGCACCTGAAACAGGCACTGTGTCCACCCATCATTGAGAAGGTCTCTTTAAAATATTAATAGTCCCCGCAATGGGGGCAGGTCAATGCTTTTTGAAGTTCTGCCATGGTTGCTGAGGAAGGGGACACACAGCAGTGAGGGTTGTGTTGTCAGGAAAGACTGAGTTACTTTTAGTACACTTTGTTCATTTGTAGGTTATTTTCCACTGTATGGCAAGAAATGAGCTTTATAATAAAGATGTTATAATGAAAAAAAAACTTGTGAGAAAGCAATTAATATTATAGAAAATCAGGGATTTCAATTTCTTAATATCTAACAGATGAGAAACTGTAACAGCTATGAGAAAACATCGATTTTCAGATAGGATGCATTGTGCATGTAAATTTCTAAAATGGCACAGATGTCTGTTTGCAATTATCTTTTAAGTAAAGCTTCTGTGTATTTCTTTACATGTTCATGTTCTATTATTTTCCATTTTAAGCCATGCCAAGCACTGGGCCTGGCACACAATTGGCTCTCATCAAACATCTATGTACATAATTGTTGTTTCAGTGATTTTTGTGATGTAGCTCAACCTTTCCTTATGTTTTGTAGCCTTGACAGTGTTTTTTTATTGCCTCATATTATGGGGTACAAATGTTGTTAAGGATACATACATTGCCCTGGCCTCCCCTCCCTCCTCAAGACAGAGCTTCAAGCGTGTTCATACTCCAGGTGGTGCGAGTGACACATATTGTGTAAGTATATACCCATCCCTTTCTCCCCCCTCCCACCTACCCAAAACCCGATAAATGGGTTTTTTTGTGTGTGACATTTTGGTTATATTTTATATCTTTGCCTCTCCCTAGGAAGGGTTAGATGGTATGCCCTTCCCCTCCACAATGCTCACCACATCCCTCAGATCTGGGTCTCCCCCTCCCACCGCTGAATCCCTGCTGAGCACTACCACCATTTGAGCACCATAGTTTTAATCAGTCAGTACCAATTTGATGGCGAGTACACATGGACCCCATTTTCCTGATCATGTGTCACCTCACTTTGGATAATGGGCTTAAACTTAATCCAGGACAGTATCAACGGTGCTAGCTCGCTGTCGTTTCGTAGAATTGAGTAATATTCCATTGTCAACATATACCAAATTTTAATTATCCATTCATGAATTGATAGGCACTTGAGTTGTTCTATGTCCTTGCAATAGTAAATTGTGCTGCCATAAACATTCGGGTGTAGATGTGTTTATAATAGATTGTCATAGGCTCTTTTGGATAGATGCCTAATAGTGCTATGCTGGATCGAATGGTATTTCTCTTTTTAATTCTTTGAGGTATCTCCAAATTCTTTTCCACATAGGTGGCACTAATTTGCAATCCCAACAGCAGTGTAAGAGTGTTTCTGTGTCTCCATATCCTCGCCAGCATTTCTTGTTTGGGGATCTCTTGATATAGGCCATTCTTACTGTGGTTAGGTGGTATCTCATTGTGGTTTTGATTTGCATTTCTCTAATAATTAGAGATGTTGAGCATTTTTTTATATGTTTGCAGGCCATTATTCTGTCTTCTTTGGAGAAGTTTCTGTTCATTTCTGTTGCCCATTTCTTGATGGGGTTGTTTGATTTTTTCTTGTTAATTCTTTTGAGTTGTAGATAGATTCTTG
>VSMD01114362.1:0-13675 GCA_008750895.1 Mirza zaza
GGCAAAGATAGAATCCTCACCCCCAATTATAGAATATATATTCTGTTCTAGCATAGATAGAAAATTTGTAACTCAACCATGTGGCAGGCTAAAAATGCCCCCCCAAAGATATTTACATTCTAATCCCTAGAACTTATGAATGCTACCTTCTATGGCAAAACAAAATAAAACAAAAAGGTATTCATAGATGTGATTATAAATTAAGGATCTTAAGAACATGGGGAGGCCGGGCGCGGTGGCTCAAGCCTGTAATCCTAGCTCTCTGGGAGGCCGAGGTGGGCGGATCCTTTGAGCTCAGGAGTTCGAGACCAGCCTGAGCAAGAGCGAGACCCCATCTCTACTATAAATAGAAAGGAATTAATTGGCCAACTAATATATATAGAAAAAAAATTAGCCGGGCATGGTGGCACATGCCTGTAGTCCCAGCTACTTGGGAGGCTGAGGCAGCAGGATTGCTTGAGCCCAGGAGTTTGAGGTTGCTGTGAGCTAGGCTGACGCCACGGCACTCACTCTAGCCTGGGCAATAAAGTGAGACTCTGTCTCAAAAAAAAAAAAAAAAAAAAAAAAAAAAAAGAACATGGGGAGATTATTCTGGACCATCCAGGTGAGCCCCTAAATGTAATCACGTGTCTTCTTTTTTTTTTTTTTTAAGTCACCATCTGCAAGTAATATGCATTCATAGAGAGGCAAAGGGAAATTTGACACAGAGGAGGAGAAGGTAAAGGGACTGAGGAGACATAGATTAGAGTGATGGTGCCACAAAGCAAACAATGCTGGAAGCCACAAAGCTCCTGGACACTCAGAAGGTACTGAATAAATGTCATGAAAAGATAGCCAACACATTTTCTCTCTCTTGGGAATCTGAATTGAGAAGTGCAGGGTGAACCGGGGTTACTTCAGGGATACATGTAGGTCAGTAAGAAAGGATCTCATGGTAGTCAAGAATAGGAATACCTAGTACAGCTGGGCCTCTTAGGCAGCCCTGCAATGGGCAGCTCTCTCAGTCTCTCTCAAGGCCCACGTGGACTCTTTGGGCATTTGTGTTTTTTCTGTGTGTATGCTTTTGATCCTAACTGGCCTGATCCTTAACTTTACTCTATCTTTTCTCAGCCTCATAACTTCCGTATCTACATTGTCTCTGCTTGTGTATGATTCACCTCAACTCCATTCCCTGTTCCTTACTGCCTGGTTCAGTCTATACTTCAATCTACTCTTATTTGAGCTACATTTAGTAAGGCTCTATCCCTTGTAACCAGGTATATGCTGCACAGAAAATAAGTCTAGTACCTTATAAGACTTATCTTACAGTATGGTTTTGGTAGACTATGCCCTTAATTAGCATGATTTTTCAGGTTCAGAATTTTAAAAAATGGGACAAACCTTTAAAGAAACCAGAGGATAGAATTTTAGTAACAAATGTGGTATATATTATCTATTTCTAACCTTTTCAGACCATTGTTAATTACTGCTATCTTAAGCAATGATTATTAAAAGAGATGGGTGATAAATTATGTTTTAAGGAAGACATACATTAAGAATCAATGCTTACAACTTCTATTGGGTACCAACAAAAAAACTAATGACATTAATGATCAATTGAGTCCCATAAATAATTAGTTAAACTCACCATACCAGTTTCTATGTTAGGTGGATTAAGATAAGTATGTGGATTTCTAATGTAACCATCTTTGTATGGTTCATCTGGAAAGTGATAAGCATTAGACCTTTTGAAATAAGGTCTGTCATGAGGCAGATTGAAGAGATCATGTAGCTCCTAAATGAAATCACAATCAATAGAAAAAGACAAAAAAGTTGATTTAGATTCCTAGTCAATAAATAGACTAAAGAAGTTATAAAACATAGAAAATAACCATATATTGGTTATAAAAGTTTTCAAACACACTTATGATTTAATTCACTAAGGTCAAAAAGAGTGAAAGTTAAACTAAAACCAAGTAAATTTATTTTTGTTGATGTGTATATGTATATATTTGTATATGGATAGAAACTGGAAGGGAACAGGGAATAATGAAAATAACTTCTTAGAGTAAGAGAACTGGGATAATTATAAATTAATTACTTATTATAACATAGTCTATTAAAATATATCCAGGCTAAAGACTGGTTTTGAAACAATTTTATAAATGAGTAAATTATAATTAACAATGATATATCAAAGTATTTTGAAAAATCATGTTTAGAGTGCTTTACAAATACCTTATATTTTAAGCGACAGTGATTAAATTACAGAGAAGTTAGTGGTATAAAACCAACCAATATAATATGAAAATAAAAATACACATACATATTTAAAATGCAATATTTTCTCAACTATATAAAAACATGTAATAGTTACTTTAAAAACGTTGACACTTGGTCATATCTCCTACGCATTCTAATGGTTTGAATATATCAGCTCCTATAGCAGTTGCCTCTGCAAATCAATTCAGTTTGTACTTACCGAGAGGTACAGAGAATTAGAGTCATTATATCTCTTCTTAGGAATAGAGATTAGAATTAGAGTCATTATATCTCTTCTTAGGAATAGAGATTAGGAAGATACTCCTTGGTATAATTTGATGGGTACCAAGTAAGGCTACATATCAAAAAGATGTACTCTAAAACCAGTCAGTTTGCCAATAAATCTCACTCTTTTGAATACTGGTCATGTTTTCTCCAAATTTCCTCAAATGAAACCCAAATAACCCTACGTATGGTAGAGTATTACCATAAATCCTAATCGGAATCAGTACACATTCTAATTCCTTCCTTAACTAATCTTGTCTCTTACAAATCTGGAAGTAACAGGAGGGAAAAGAAATTTGTTAACACTCATCAGCTATTCTAGGCACGTAGGCACCTTTTCAATTCTATGTTTCATTATGGAAAAATATAAAAATTTCATAGAACATATGAAACACGTTGAGCATTTGAAATTAAAATGTCACATATGGGTTTAGCCTAATGTTTTTTCATTAATAGTATAATATTTTTAAAAAGTTCCATGAGGACAACAATTAATATGTAAAACTAATAGTCTACTTCCACATTTTTAAATTAAATCACAAAATAATATCCATTTATCAGAAATATATAATTAAATACAAAATGAATGATAGTCATCTTATTTTCTAAGAATAAAGGAACTGATTTTACCTTTCTATAGGCCTGAAGCTGACCATCTGGAATTCCCGATGGATATGAAATTGTTATAAGACTTTTTTGCCCTGGTAATAAAAAGTGCAGTGGTTCAGGGACCACAATAGATGTTCCTTTCAAATATTTCAAAATGCATTTTTCCATATCAGTTAGTTGATTATGAATTGCATCAACTAGAAGTTTACGAACTCTGTGGGGGGAAATATATAACTGCATTAATAAAAGCTATAGTGGCTATGATAAATATTAAAAGTGTAGAACTAATATATCCCTACTATAGTAAAACACTTGACTGGACTAGGTTTCTTAAAGGAAGTCTAAATTATGCAATGTAAAAGAAATTATATATTTGTTCTGTGTTGATAAAGAGAAATCCTTAAGGTTCTAGCATGCTACCCTACTTCCCCAAATAACAATTTAATTACTAGATGACTCTTAGTAATAAACAAGGAGTAAGTCATAGTAAAAACAACCACCACCCTGGATATGTCTATATGATATTTTAACATGGGCTCTGATAACACTGTGGAAAAGTCCTCATTTAAAAATTTTTTATTTTTTTATTTTTAGAGACAGGGTCTTGCTGTGTTGCCCAGACTGGTCTTGAACTCCTGGGCTCAATCAATCTTCCTGCCTCAGCATCACAAGTAGTGGGGACTACAGGCATGCACCATGCACTACCGTGCCTGGCTTAAGGTCCTCATTTAAATGTGGCAGTAGTACTACTATAAAGATACTTACTTGCCCCATGTTTCTTCTGGAGCAACAGATATAACTGCATCAACTGGTAAAGTCATATTAACATAATGGTGTCCTCCATTTTCCCTTTCGATGACAGGAGTCACAGCTGCCAGACAGGTTGACATTTCCAGCATAAGATCTATATTTACTATTTGATGCTGTATGAATAAACAGTAATAGTCAACTTGCAGTAAATTAAACACTAAATATAAAGGGTAAGTAAAAGGACTTTTATAGGACAATATATAAAACTATATTGTAAACTGCTTAAAAGCTCAAATCTTATCTTAAAAAGAAATTCCTTTCTGCTTCAAAATAATCTGGGGAGAGTGATAAGAGAGTAAAGATGAAATTGTGCTAGTCATATGTTTTGTTTTTTTTTTTTAAGACAGAGTCTCACTCTGTTGCCCGGGCTAGAGTGTGGTGGCGTCAGCAACTTCAAACTCTTGGGCTCAAGCCATCCTCCTGCCACAGCCTCCCGAGTAGCTGGGACTACAGGCATGTGCCACCTTGCCAGGTTAATATTTTTTTAATATATATATTTCTTAGTTGTCTAGCTAATTTCTTTCTATTTTTTTAGTAGAGATGGAGTCTCACTCTTGGTCAGGCTGGTCTCGAACTCCTGAGCTCAAATTATCTACCTGCCTTGGCCTCCCAGAGTGCTAGGATTACAGGCGTGAGCCACCACGCCAGGCCCTGGTCATATGTTGATAAATGTAAAAGCTAGGTATAATTTCACTATTCTTTCCACTTGTGTACAGATTTAAAATTTAAAATAAAAAAAATCAAATTAACAACATAAAATAACCACATACCAAAGGAGCTTTTAAACATTTCTGGTCTAAATACATAAAGAACTATAAACAAATATTAAAGTCTACTTTTTGATTTTTACAGTGGTATGGAACAATTCTGAAACTGCCTTCTGTGTACTGAATAAATTTAGTAAAATAGGATACTGGTAGTCAGGCTTCTCACTGGGAAAAGGTTAGGAACTCTGGAGTTGAAGTGGAACTGGAGGTATCAATATGATTTATATAGATAAAAATGAATGTGTTACGTGCGTGTGTGTGTGTGTCTCTCGTATGTATGTATATAAGTGTGTGCTCCATGGAGAAATGACTGATTCCTGAGCTGGAATAGGGAAAGGACATATTGTACCTGGAATATCTGATGGAAGAAAGCAGGAAGTGCTCAAAAATAATGTTAGAAGGGTACTGGAGCCAGCTTGAAGAAGCTTCTATTAGCCAAATCTTGGAAAATGTGAGCATCAAAATAATTAATGATAGTTACAGATTATAACCCATTTAAAAAATAAGAATCCATGCTTCTATGCAGATAATAAATAAGTAGAGAAAAGAAAAAGTTCTCCCTCACAATATAATTTCATCTAATCAATAATAGAAGGAAATGACAGACTTAGAAAAATCACCATTTTGGAACCATCAGATTAACACTGGATTCTGGCAAAAGTTATCAAAGGATGTTAAAAGTGGTGGGTAAAAATCCAATGAGGCATAAAATATATACATAGTCTCAAAGTATTTTCCCATGAGATACTAATTATAAGAGGGAAAACCAGTATCTTTACCATGGAGAAAACTGGTGGATACTAGCACAAGTAAGTGATTAAAGTTAACACCACCAATAAGAGGAACAGATTGATAGCATATGTCTCTTTAATATGATGTGCTGAGAAGGACACAACTTCACTTCCATGATATTCTTGCCAGTAATGCATAACCTGAATCTAATCTTAAGGAAGCATAAAACAAATCCAAATTGAGGAGCATTCTACAAAACTAATGTGTAGTCCTGAAAATGTCAAGCTCCAACTACTGGCAATCTTCAAGTCATTATCATTTCCAGCCCAGAATTTTTTTTGCACATTCCCATTTGTAAATTTAACAGCTCATCTGTACATCTCACTGAGGTCTTAAATGTGGCCCAAATTGACCTGTCTTCCCCACCTTCCATCTTTACCCCAGCAAGATATTGGTCATGCTGTATCCAGTAAGTTTCTCAGTCAAATCCATTGTATCACTTACGTATCTCTTGTATCCATTCCCTCTTCTCTATATCCACAGTTAGTGGTTTAGCTAGGCTTCTTCTAAAGAGGCCTCTGCCCACCTCTTCAACCTCATTTCTAGCCGTTCTCCCCCTAGCAGCCCGGAAACACCGTGGTTATATTAATTTCATACAACTTCTGCCTTAAAGAAGTATCTCCATTTTTTACCTCCATATTCTGACAAATTTGTGGCACATGGCGGGTACTCAATAATATTAGTTCAAAAATCAATAGAACCAAGAACAATGTGAAGAAAAAGAAATCATTTATTATTTATGTTACATATGCTCTCTAAGATCTCACTCAGCTCCAAATTCAAGGATTTACCATTTACATCAATAGAGAAGACAGGTGATTTGCTTACCATGTCTGATAACTTTTTGTCTTTCTTTCTCATGAATTTTCGTTTTATATCTTCTTCCTGCTCAAATCTAAATTTTTAATACACAAAGACATTTATAATATGGAATAATGTTTTCAAAACATTCCTAGAAATTTTCAAACATACTCACTGAATAAAGCGCATTACGTTCTTACAAGCAGAGCTATCAGTCAGTTCTCCTGGAATGGTGTTTATGTCACTGTTGGGCCATATATACACTGAACTGTGGCAAATTCTGAACACAAGTGCATTTGAAGAAAGCTTGGTAGACAGATCACTTAACACATGTTTTAGTGCCTTCTTGATAAAAAGTTCTAAATCGAAAGAATATAAACAGAAGTTAAGAAAAATCTTAAGCTTTTCACTATGACTGGTTCCAAACGTAGACAACAGTAGATTATAGTAAAACTGACTCTCAAATACCCATTCCCCATATTCAATAATTATATTTGTTTGGCCTTTCTTTTTAAAAACTTGGGATAAAATTCAGTCCACAAAATTAATTCTTATAAAGTATACAATTCAGTGGCATTTAGTATAGTTACAAGGTTTTACAATCATCACTATCTAATTCTAGAACATTTCCATCAACCCAAAAAGAAATCCTGTACCTATTAACAGTCACTCCTCATTCCCCCTATACTTTTCTAATTGAAAATTTTCTAATTTCCCCCCTACATTTTTTCTAATTTGCTCAGAATGCCCCATGGGTCAGTGGGCATGCTGGAATACAATGTCTAAGTTTAAATATCATTTAATCCACATAGTAACTATATAATCTTACACAGTTTACTTATCCTCTCACTCAGTTTCATTTGCAAAATGGAGAGAATCTCAGTATATTTCACCATCAGTTTTATAATAAAAAGGGAGAATGGTTTGGAATACCTACCATTAGCAGTAGCTAGCTGAAAAGCCAGATCAAGGCCTCCTCTTATTCTGAAGAGTATATCCATAGTTTCTGAAATCCCCTAGAACAAATAAAACCAAAATTCCTTATAGAACAAAACAATCTCATCCTTATACAAATTAGAAACTAATTTAGTTTAAGGTAAAGCATTAATTTAGCCTGACTATTCAAATTACTTCATGAGTAAATTTCTTGTTTTAGGGAAACCAACACTAAATTCTAAATCAGGGGTTCCTAACCTTTGTTCCACACTGAAATCGCCTTAGGAGCTTAAAATACTGATACCTGAGCTGTACCCTAGAGATTCCGATTAATTAGTCTAAGGTGGGCCTATGTACATGTATATTTAAAAGTGTCCTCTGCCCCCAGGCCAGTAATTCTAATGTAAAAAGGCTGAAAACCACAGCTTTAAGACAAAAATTCTATCATAATCTTGATGAGTTTAACAATGACAAAAAAAAAATAATAATCATGGTAAAGGACTAGTTTAAGAATGCGACAAGAGCACTGAACCAAACACTTGGTAGTCAGAACAACGAAAGGAAACTAATACATCACTCATGATGGGAGTACAAACTGGCAGAACTCTTCATTGTTTGTGGCAATAAGAATCAAAACCTTATATTTACATCATTGGTCTAGTGATTCCACATTTAGAAACTTAGTCTAAAAAATCTGCAAAACACACAAAGATTCAGGTATAAAAGGATGTTAACCTGTCAACAACAGGAGATTGGTTAAATAATTATGAATATCATACAGCCATAAAAAGCATGTTTTAGATGAAAATTAAATGGCATAGAACAATGCTTGCAACTTATAAAGAGAAAAAACCATCTTCAAAATGGAACTGATCATCAGTTCTGAACTTGGGTCCATATGCTTAGTTTCTGGTAGTTGATGACATATGACAAATGGCATGTATCATTTGTGTGTGTGTGTGTGTGTGAGAGAGAGAGAGAGAGAGAGAGAGAGAGAGAGAGAGAGAGAGAGAAGAAGGAGGAGGAAGAGGAAGAGAGAAAAAAGAGGGGTAGGGGAATGATTTCTTTTGGAAAAAGGTTTCAAAGATTTCATCAGATTCTCAAAATATGTCCCAAATAGGCTGAAAAACCAGTAAGATAGTAAAACCCTATTTTGAAATAAATTAAGTACTAACATCTGCTGAGCTCTTACATTGTAAAAGGCATTATACTAAATGCATACATTAACTCTAATCCTCAGAACATTATGAAATAAGTACCACTACAATTTTTCTCATTTTACAAATTCTTGGTGACATTTCTTTAAGGGTGTTTGCTTTTACTAATTCTATAAATTTTAACCCTGCTGAAAGATCATACCCTTTGCCCCAATTTTACTTCTTGGAATTTATTCTAAGGAAACAAGAAAGGTCAGGACAAATTTAGCTTCAATGTCCACTTATCATCACGGGAACAAAAAAAATCAGAGACCACTTAAATAGCTATCATTAAGAAGTTGGTTAAATAAAGAGCAAAACAAGTTTAAAGATACTGAAGACAAAAGTTAAAAAGACAGGAAAGTGAAAATTTTAACTCATTTACTTACTGTATGATTTTGCATAATTTGACTAATTGCTCAAGTCTGTTTCTCTTCTGTAAAACTGGAAAAATATACAACTTCCCAGGGTGGTTGTGAAGATTCCATAAGAGGTCATATGTGAAAGCACTAGAGTCTCCCTAGATTTCTGAATTGAGATCTGAAATAATATTTAAACCAATATCTGAAGGGTAGGTACCAGTATTAACAATTCCAAAGGAAAGATGGCAGCTGGAGGTAGAAGAGCCCATTCCAGGCAGGGGCACAGACTGGTGAAGCCCGCTTAAAAGACTACTTAGGAGACTGCCCCAGATGGTTAGATCTCATGGTGGGAAGAACAAGGTTGGTAAGAGTGGATAGAGTGACAACAGACAGACATTTAGAAGTACAATCCATAGGACTGGATTATAGATTGAATGTCTGGAGATGTCAAAGATAATTTTCAGGTTTTTGGCAAGCACAACAGGGTCGATGGTGGTGCCATTTACAGAGATGGAGGTTATTGGAGGAATGACAGAGGTGGGGTGAGGGGAGGTGGAAATGATGTGTCAGTTTTGAACTTGCTGAGTTTGAAATACATATAAGCTATCCAAGTGAAGGCACGGTTAACAGATTTGTGGGTCTGGAGCCCAGAAGAAAGCTCTAAGCTGGAAGTACAAATTTGGAAGAAAGCATAGGGTGTAACGTTTCCCTGAAGAACACCAACATCTAGGATAGGGATTGGAGAACTTCGCTGAGCAAAGAGACCGGAGGGAAACCAGGAGAGTGTGACGTCCCGGAAACTAAGGGAATAGAATACTGGAAGAAAGTTACGCCTATCTCTCCCAGGTTAAATCCTTCTTCAAAGGCTTCAAAAACGTCGAACAATCCCTCAAAATGCATTCACGAAGAAGAGGGGCAGGGCGCGCGTGTCCAAACCCAGCTGCGGGGGGAGGGATGCTTGTGGGGGGCAGTTTCCCGCCGGCCCCAGCGGGGAGAGGCGAAAGAGGGAGCTGCCCCGACCGCGGAGTTCGCGGCTGCCATCGCGGGCCCCGGCAGGACCAGCTCCTCTCAGGGGCTGTACTCGTGGCGGCTGCCGGAGCCCGAGGGGAAGCAACGTGGTCGGTGACGAGCAGAGGTACTTACCATGTCCGCGACGTGGCGGTGACACGGGCACTGACACCTGCCCACGGGTTCAGGGGGCCGGCCCGGAAGTGGCGTCACCTCCAGCCGTGGGCAGGGCATGGGCGGGTCGACTACAACTCCCAGCATGCCTGGTACCATTACGTCACGGGGCGTGCCACACTGCGCCTCCTAGCGTATTTGGAGGGAATTCTCCGGTGCCCGGGGCAACGCGTCACAACGAAGGCCGTGCGCGCGGGCGGTGCGGAGGCGCTTCGTGGCCAGGGCCTCTTGCGGGAGGCGCTTGCTCCAGGGCGACTTGGAGCCCTCGTGGCTCCTGCAGCCCAGTTAACCCGGACTGGAACTGGGACGACCTGATCTCAAGCACTTCT
This sequence comes from Mirza zaza, assembly GCA_008750895.1. NCBI lineage: Eukaryota > Metazoa > Chordata > Mammalia > Primates > Cheirogaleidae > Mirza > Mirza zaza. The sequence goes on from VSMD01114362.1 coordinate 10,311, forward strand.
GAGAGGTGACTTGGTTCTTGCAGACACTAGGTGTTTGTTGCCCCTTAGATAACCTTCCTGCTCAGAGCCTCTGTTTCCCTAATGGGAAATATTCATAATTTCGTCATCGTCTCAGAAGTTTTCTGCCCCTTCTTCACCACCCTCCACCCCTCGACATTTTATCCCTACCTTTCGAAGGGAACCTGCCATATTCTATTTGTGTTACACTGTATTGTTTTGTCTACAAGATTGTAAGCTTCCTGGGGGCAGGATCTATCTATGCCTTTTAAAATCTGTTTTTCTACTTCTACCAGCGAGCCTTGCCCAGAGGAGGGGTTTGCAAAGTATCTGTTAAGTGGAGTGAGTGAATAATTTTGTAAATGTTGCTCAAGAACAGTTAAGTAGTGTCAAAGTTCTGGATAAGAACTTTCCTCCTTCAGTAGCTCGCAGAATGGGGTGCGCAGACACTGGGAATGCTGTGTTCTGGACCCGAACTGATACCACCGTTCCTGCCTTTGTGGAGCCAACAGTTTAGTGGGGGAAACAGCTGTTAATGAAAGGATCCCTACACGGCACTGCGAATGCAAATGATGACCCAGCAGATAACCATGATGAGGGCTTGGAAGGAGAAAAGTACATGCCGCTATCATTGAGGGAGTTAAAGAAGTGAATAAATCGAGCAGTCCGAAGGGTCAGTCTTAAGTGTGTGTGTGGAAGGGTCTGCAGGCTGAAGTACTAGCCTATAGTGAAACAAAATAAGTGGTAGTCCTGTGCCTGCGGGCAGCCCAACCTAAGAACTGCCAGAGAATAAATGCATCCAAGGGGTGGAGAGGGAGATCTTCATGGCGGCGGATGAGGCTGGGTGATTTAGTGGACCTCGTGGGCCATTTAAAAGATTTAAACCTCTGTAGCAGCACAGGAAGGCTTTATGGTTGGGCAGTGGGGTGGAGATTTGAAATACGATGTACATCGAAGTACTACATCCCAATTGGCTGACGTTCAGTTCTAAAGCATACCTGATCAGTGGAAGAGGTAGGATAGGGGAAGGGTGTTGTATTTTGTGTGTGCGTGTTTTAGTTTAAAATGAATCTTCACTTGCCCCTTTGATATTATGCATTAGAAATGATTCATGCTCAGATGAGCCACAGTTCCAAATAGACAAGCTTGCTGAGAGTCACTGAAACAGCTTGCTCTAAATTTAAGGTAAAATGTTCTTACCTTGGATTATAAATTGGGAAGCATAAGCCAACGTTTGTTTTATTTACTAATGTATGCCCGGTGGAGAGCTCATAGTTGATGCTTTAAAACATTAGGGTGAGATGGGGGCAAGTATTCTTAGCTCTTTGTTCCTCCTTTTTAGGACATATCTAATTTTAAAAATTAATTTCTAAATAAAGAGTTGCATGCTTCATGTGATATTTCACCTTCATCTGAAGTGGTCATTTCAAAAAAAACCTCACAGTTGCATCTGCCCTTTAGCAAATATTGAAAATTTACTGTGGAATTTTTATTTGTTTTGTTGTTATTCTTGTTTTTATCTTGCCTAAATAATTGTTCTCTCCCCACCTTCCCTCTATGAGCTAATTTTGCCAGTGGCACATTTCATATATTCTTTTAAACTTGAAAAAAAACCTCAAGAACTGTAGGGCAATGTGTTGTATGGTCTGAAAAGCTGTTACAATTTTCAATGTGAGGGACAATACAGGCTGTTTAAATCATTTTATCTGAACTGTAAAAATGTCTGCCTTATATAATTATAATTTTTAAATTGACCCTGAACTTCTCAACAGAAAATTTGTTTACATGTTATTTATAATATACTATACAGTAATAATTTTATCATTTCAAGCAGTGTAACAGATGATATCATACACATTCCTTTGTAATTTGTTGGCACTTCACATGGAGAGTCAAGGGTAGGGTTCATGGGATAATTTTCAATCCCCCTATTTGCCCCAACCCCTCAGGATAAATTCTTTCCCCACAGAATCTGGGACTGTTGTTTTATAGTGGATGTTAAAGCTGTCATACTGAAAGTAATTGCAACTGAAATTTAGTGATCACTTTTTCACTAAACTTTTCCCCTTCATTTTTCAATGTAATTAGGATTTTACTGTAAAAGAAGTAGCTCTAAGGAAATTTTTGAAGTTACCAAGATAGAGAACACCACTACAAGAACCAACCATGCCTACAGAAGTAGGGAAAACGGATATGGAGAGGATTGGCCTCTTCAGTGAGATGGAATATATTACTGTTGGTGATAGATATGTGTCACACTATAATCGTAAGTTTATTTGGTTTTCTTTACAGCCGAACAGTGGGTATTTTCTATAAGAAATTTTGAATTTAATGTTTAAGTCACATATTTTCAATGGTCTATGTTTTGAAGCATTTAATTCTAAAGTTGATTACTTTGTAAAATTTCAATAACGAGAGAACTTAATTTTATAAGAGTAGGAAATTCATTTTATTGGGCTACTCTATACCCAATTATTGTCCTCATATGGCAATTTTATTTCTTTCTAAAGGTGAATGGCAGTTTTCTCCCAGAATTATTTGCTTTTAGCTTTTTCTTCTTAAATGAGGACACTCCACTATGCAGACGGTATTTACATTTGTATCCAAGAAGGCCAACTATTATTAGTTTCCTGAAAAATGAAATGCTAAATGAATGGCAGATGGATTTTTAGAAAAGTCATCAATAATAAAAAGAGCTAAAGTAAATAAATATTTTACATCACAGTTATATTTTTGGATATCCAATGACTTTATATAACAATAAAAAAGAAAACACTGATTTTTAAAAATCTCCAAGATACATTGTTAAATAAAAAGCAAGGTGTATTTGAATAGTGCATATAGTATGCTAAGCATTAATAATGAAAAAGTATATGTATGAAAATATTCACTTGAATATGCCTAAACATTCTCTAGAAAACTAAATGTGATTGCTTGTGGAAGAGCAACTAGGTGGCTAAGTATGGAAGACTTATTGTGAAGATGTTTATACTTTTGAATTTGGAACTATTCGAATGTATGTACTATCTTCAAAAATTCAGGTTAAAGCCGGGCGCAGTGGCTCATGCCTGTAATCCTAGCACTCTGGGAGGCCGAGGCGGGTGGATTGCTCAAGGTCAGGAGTTCGAAACCAGCCTGAGCAAGAGCGAGACCCCCGTCTCTACTATAAATAGAAAGAAATTAATTGGCCAACTAATATATATAGAAAAAATTAGCCGGGCCTGGTGGCGCATGCCTGTAGTCCCAGCTACTCAGGAGGCTGAGACAGAAGGATTGCTTGAGCCCAGGAGTCTGAGGTTGCTGTGAGCTAGGCTGACACCACGGCACTCACTCTAGCCTGGGCAACAAAGCGAGATTCTGTCTCAAAA
>VSMD01114364.1:0-30317 GCA_008750895.1 Mirza zaza
GTCATTATCAGTATGGTCTCAAGGGATTGCTTAAGCTGATGAGTGCCAAACCCTGGTGGAAAATTAAATGCAGGACAGGCCCTGGAGGGTGGCGCCAGTATATGGGAGGTGCTGGTCGGGAGGAAGGGGAGCCATTGGAACTTCACGAATTCCACCTGGGACTTCACACTCTTCAATTCATGGACTGTCCTCTAAGGTCCGTTTTCCATTCCCCCTCCCCCCAGTTCCACATTTGCTCCTCTTGCTTAAGTTTACCTGTGTGTGGGATTGTGTGTGCACGTTATGCCTGCATGTGTGAACGTCTGCATCTGTATCCCCAAGCCTGTCTTTGTTCTGACACGGGCTAGTCTAGCAGTGGTAACCATAAAAAATTAATTCAGATTACTTGTTGGATGATTTAGATATTTTCAGCTTCATTAACAGCTAATCACTGCACAATGGATTACTCAACCAGGGTTTGAAATATGCCTTGAAGGTGGCTAGACTAACTGGAATGATCAAGTCAGGGGACTTCAGGAGGGTATGGTACACACACAGCTATTATGTCTTTTGTGGGAACATGCATTTGCCTATGAACTGTCTGTGCATGTTTTTGGCAGGTGCCCTTTCTTATTCTCCATTCCTTGCCCCACCCCAGCCTCTGCCAGGTCTGCCTTCAGATCCCTCAATCATGAAGCCTCCCAGAGAGGGGTAAGGGCTCCTTTCGGTGTAACAGCACCCTGGGAGGAGTGTCCCTAGTGTGCCTGCAGGTGTGGCAGGCCAGCCAACTGCAACAGGGTTCAGCTGGGAGGTGAAAGATGTGTAGCAAGAAGTCTTGGAAAGATGCCACTGGGGACACAGCCAGGTATCTTGCCGCCCTCAGAACATGCTCCTCTTGCCATGCCCTGAGGAACAAATTAGAACCAGTGACAGAAGTAGGACCCTGGAGCCAAAGTCTTACGTGAACTCTCTCCAACCACTGAAAATACTTTGGTGGATATGGGGGTCTGGTTGGAGCTCCCCTCCCACTCCCACCATTGACCCCCAGTCCCAACACTGGCTTTGACCAACAAAAGTCAGTTTAGCCAAGTTTAGGGTAGCAGCAGACTGGGGTGGTGCACTGGGCATGAGCCTCGATGTCTACATCCAGGTTCTGTTTTTGCAGGTCTGACACAAACTACTAACTCCTCTGGCCACACAAAGTGCTCTGTGAGTAGGACTAGTCCTGTTTGCCCTTGACAGGGACCATTTTCAAGGGCTGGTCGGATTTGTGAGGGGTTTTCTCTTAACATTTATCAATGACCATTGTCAGGTGTTGCTAGGGTTGCAGGAGAAAGGTTTCACTTGATTGGCTAAGTAACTGTATTCCTTAACCAATCCAAATGCTCTGCCTGGGGGAGGAGGGACTTAACAAGATAGAACAATATCAAGCACAGGCAGACGCATTCCGTGTACTAATAAGGCGTCTGGAAAGATGGAATTATAGTGTGCAGGAATCTCATGTCCCTCCACAGCTCCAGCCATGGCATGGTTGCTGTTCAAAATGTTACAGCATAACTTAAAGTCATTCCCACTGATGGGAGGATATCACGATTTCAAAACAGGGGAGTAGCAATTGTAAGGAGGAAGTAAAACTCCTTGCTCATTGTGTTTTACAGCCTTCCTTAGTAAAACTGCTGAATTGTAATTTAAAATATTCCACCCTTTCAAATAAATTAAGTGCAGCCCTTAAAAACAGGAAATGAGAAAGGCGCACACACATATTGTCAACTGAACATTCACAGTCCTTGTGCCACAAAGTAAAGCTGAAAATCAGAAAACAGTCTTATGAATTCATTTTAGAACAATGACAACAAGGGTCAAAGTGTTATGCCTCTGGCAGTGCACTCTTGGGCTGAAACCCTGAATGCTAATTAGGAAACAAATGAAAGACAAACATAAGCTTGAAGGGAAATTTGGATCTTGCAAGATCATAGGTGCTCAGAGATTCAGATAAACCTTATGCTACTCAGGAAAGTAAGAGCTACGGGAGCAATGGCTGAACCCTCCCTTCAGAAAACAAAATTGCCATTATGCCAGATGTTCCTGCTGAACTCTGGCAATATATCAAAGCAAACACAATTATCGTGCTTAAAAAAATAAGTCAAGCTTATATATAGTACTGATTTCCCATTCAGTTATCATCCCCAAATTTCAGCATTTTTATTGACAGTTTTTATTCAGTCACAAGAAAAGTTTTTTAGTCTTCCTCGACATGCATCTCCCTCTGCTCTCAGACCTGCGCCTTAGAAAGGTGGAGTTGCCACTCAAGAATACTAGTGCAAAGGAGGAAAGGACATAGGAATTGAGGGTAGAATGGAGAAAGGAAGAGAGGATGGAGGGAAGGAAGGAGAAAGGATGGAAGAAAGGGAGGAGGAAGGAAGGAAGGTGCATGTGTTCTGAGGTGCCATCCTCTATTGTCCATTTCCTCCATCCAACCCAGACCCTTCTGCCTATGAAGGACCCCACAGTGAAGCTCAGGAGCTTGAGCTTAGTTTCAGGCTGAAATGGTTTTTCGGGGTTCTGCATTTTACCTTCATGTACATTTTGATGTAGCTCAAAATGAGAGAAAAAGAATAAAAAAATTCAAGACTGAATTTTGGATAGTTGCCCCTCCTGCCTCCATTGGTATAAAGCAGTATATTTCATGAACAGAAAATGATTTTTGAACAGGGCTGGCAACATGTCTGCCCTAAGAGTTGCACAGAAAGTAGAGCTTCACAGTCCTCCCCCACCAAAGTTGGGTACCCACTTAATTCTACCCACCATGCAGGCCAGTGACACCTGTCCCAATTAGACTTTGCCCTACATTCTCCAGTGACTTAATGGAGAAATTATAATAGCAGGAATTACTATTCCAAAGGGGAAAAAACTTGGAGAGTCTGTTTGGTTACTTCTGTGGTTGCATGTGATGCTAAATGCAGATATTTGTGCTGTTGGCAACAACTTAGGAAGTGATTTAACCCACTTGCATAGCCAGGCATAATGTGTCATATGGCCCTGTGACTTAAACCCTATTCATTTCTCCCTTATGATTACTTCCATCATGTTTGTGTATTAATTACTTAGGACACATCTTTATTTCAGGGGCCCTGAAGTCTTACTTGATATTTCTAACTCAGAATGTAGGCTTTTCCCATCCTGGCCTTATCTGCTGTCTACAGAAACAGATCTGGGAGGCCAGAAAATTTACCATGAACTTTTAATCTTCCCACACAAGAAATTGGCCCTGGAGTGATTGGTTATGAAACTCATCATTATCCTAGTTCCTTTCCCAGCCTGGAAAGCACACCCACATAGTGAGTATTCTCTAGGGTTCGAGCTATCCAGGGCTTTGTGAATTGGTACTCTCTCTCCATATTTCATATTTCAAGGTAACTTCCAATGAGAATCATAGAGTTCATTTTTATTAGGTCATTAAATATGAAGTGTCTGGTTTCAAATCAAAAGTTTAGTGTATTATATCTCAGACAAGAAGCAGTCCAATTAAACAAAGTATGCGCCTAAAGTATCCACACAGTGTTGCCACCATAGTTGTAGCTTGTTTATGCCAGCAGCAAAGAAGCCTGGAGAGCCAGTGGCAATGAAATTGCAACAGGTGTTTTCCACAGTTTGTTGAGAATTGAATATTTTTCCTTGCAAGAAGTGGTCCAAAGCCTGGAAGAAGTGCAGGTCAGATGGTGCAAGGTCTGGTGAACACGGTAGATGACAAGTTCAGCTTCTGTATTTTGAGTGGTGTGTTTTGTTTGTTTGTTTCTTGCAATTTTGGTCTTGCAAGAAGATTGCCTTCTCTCTATTGATCAATCTTGGCTGCTTCATTGCAAGTATCCTCATCATTTCACCCAACTTGTTGCAGTAGACATCCTCTCTAATCAATTGACCAGGTTTCATGAAGATTTAGTGGATAATACCAGCACTGGGCCACCAAACAGACACCATTAATTTTTTTTATGAATATTCAGTTTGGGGCTGTGTTTTGGCACTTCATCTTTATCCAACCATTGTGCCAAATGCTTGTGATTGTCAAAAGGAATGCATTTTTTCATCACACATAACAAAATGGGATGGAAATGATTCATCTTTATGTCATGACAGCATAGAAGGGCAAACTTCAAAACGATTTCTCTTCTGATGCTAGTTTAATTCATGTGGTACCCATCTATCCAGCTTCTAACCTTGCTGATTTATTTCAAATGGTCCAATATTATTGGAATAGTAATGTCAAACCTTGCTGCTAATTCATGCATAGATTGATATGGATTCGCTTCCACTACTTCCACTTTCAGCTCATCATTATCCACCTTGGTCTCAGGTCACCACATGACTCATTTTCCAGATTAAAATCACCAGAATGGAACTTCTCAAACATCAACATATTGTGCGTTCATTAGCCACATCCTCCCCAAATACTTCACTGATATTTCGAGCTGTCTACACAGCATTCATTCCATGATGGAATTCATATTGATAGTTTCACAAAAATTGCTCCTAAAAAAGTTTCAAAGATTCGAAACTTTCAAAGATTTCAAAAAGTTTCAAAAGTTTCACAAGGCAAAAACCATGTGTTTGAAAGAATTAGGATGTACCTTCGCAATAAAAATAAACCAAGAAGTGTCAAAGTGCAAATGTTAGAGGTATCAACAGTCAAATTTAGTACTTAAGGAAATCAGATATTTCATACTTAATGACCTAAAACTTTATAAAAGTCTACTAGATCAACAAAACCCAAAAACGTAACCTCTAATGTCAACCTGCAACCAAACAGCAAAATTCACCCATTTAAGTTGTAACCTCTTTTTTTCCCTGAATCATAGTCTCTAATAAAGGAGGGAGGGGGTGTTTGAGGATAAAAAGTAGGAAAGTGAAGAAGTTAAAGGCCCGCCCGAGATCCACCACAAGTAAAGAAACAGGTACAGAACATTGATGATCACTGGGAGAAGATGGAATCAGAGCGGCATAGACTCAAGGGAGTTTGCGTGAAAGTTTGAAAGACCACATTCAGCCCACACCCTCAAGAAAGCATCTAAGGGAAAGTAGGCCAAAACAACAATGAAATTAGAGTGAAAAAGATGTGAGTTTAGTTTTCAAAATGTCATGTCTGTATTGAGTGTCCCTTTGGTTCAAACAAGAAACAAAGGGAAAATCAAACAGCTTCACTGACAAGCAGAGCAGTTGGCAAAGGGTCTGGGGTAAAATCTTGGGAAAGGCTTCAATGTGCACCCTAAAAACAGGTCAGAAGAATGACAACATCCTTTCAGTTGACCTCTATATTCCCAAGTTCTGCTTTTCTCACAGCAGACTGTTACCATGTTTAATCAGTTCTTGATTTTGCCCCATGCCATCCTGACACCTGGGTCTTTCTGTGGATTTCCTTCTTTTAATTTTTTAAAGCCTTTCTGGGGGAGTCTGATTTTTATTTGTTCATGCCACACATTAAATTATTTAAATATGATCTCTAAATAACCCACTTATTGCTAGGTGCCGTAGCTCACACCTATAATTTTAGCACTTTCGGAGGCCAAGGTGGGAGGATCCCTAGAGACCAGCATGTCAAACCAGCCTGGGCCCCAGTGAGACCTGTCCCTCATCTCTACCAAATATTTAAAAAACTAGCGCATGGGCACTTCTCATCACTGGGTATAAGCAGCCAGAGGGAAGGACTGACACACGGGACCTGCACTTTCCACCTCTCACAAAGGCCAGCTCCAAAAAATTATTCCTGAATCGATGGTGAAAGGGGCCACCTTAATTGAAGTAATGGTGACCGATGGGGAGATAATTCTTTGCAGAACGGTTATTTCAAAGGCTCTAGGACCGACTTCTTGGAAAGAGCTCCTTAGCTGGGCCTGGACATAGAAGGTCCAGGTGCGGTGGCACACACCTGTAGTCCCAGCTACTCAGGAGGTTGAAGCAAGAGGATGGCTTAAGCCCAGGAGTTTGCGGTTACAGTGATCATGCCACTGCGCTCCAGCCTGGGCAACTGAGTGGGACCCCCATCTCTAAAACATATATAAATAAAAATTTAAAATCCCCACTTATTATTCTCATAAACATAAAGGCTGACTTGATTCCATACTAAGGCATGACCAGGTGTTTTTTTAATCCATGGTGACTCTTTACAGCCATCAAAAGAGAAGTCTTCTTATTATAGAACAAAGTGAAAAGGGAGGTACAGGCTTAGCTTCTTTCTTTGGGGTGCTCAGCCTCCCAAGTAGCTGGGACCACAGGTGCATGCCAATTTTTCTATTTTTTGTAGAGACAGTGTCTTGTTCTTGCTCAGGCTGGTCTCAAACTCCTGATCTCAAGTGATCCTCCTGCCTTGGCCTCCCAGAGTGTCAGGATTACAGGCGTGAACCACTGTTCCTGGCCTGAATGCTCTAATTTTTAATGTTATATTAGCAGTTTATAAATATAGAAGATGAAAGCAGGGATTGGAAGAATCTCATATATCTGACTTCTTTTTCTTTACCAATCTAGTCTTTCATACCTTTTTATTTTAGTAGACAAAAGAAGCTAGGAAATGGTTATTAGAGAGGAAGGGTGAGGGAAAAACCCATGACCTTAAAAAACAACAACAAAAAAAACCCCTCCTACTGTAAAATATTGAATATCAAGAGCAGGCATGCACTCCAGACTTGTAGAATCAAGAAATTAATGAAAACACCAAGACTGCATCCTCAGGACCACTGAGGAATGATAATTACAGACAGTATTTCTGGAGCAGACACATAACCCTGATTCCCAGGATAGCCCCTAAAGCGCTGTAATAGTATGCTATTTGTGGAAGGTTTTTCCACCTTTAATAACAGAGAAATAATGTTAGAAGGAAAGAAATCCCTTATTTAGCCACTGGGGTGCCATTATTGAGCCCCAGCTGAAGGCCCCCTTAAAAGCATCCATATGGTAAAAGAACATGTTTCTCCACAAAATCAAAACTGAGTACATCTGAGACTTTTGAGCATCTTTTTTCTTGGATCTTAAAATGGATTTGTGCATATTTGTGAAAAAAAATTTTATGATGTGCTATCTTCCAAAGTGAATGGTTATTTATAATTCATAAAAGACCTGAGCACAGGAAAAATTTTCCCTTTTATTAGCCCTGTAAAGTTAGACCAGCTGATCTTTTAGTACACATTACAGACATCAAATTCTCCGTATGGTTGAAGTTTCTCTCTTCCGCCTAAATTGCAAAGTGGCTCTGCTACTGAATCTGTTGTTCAAAAGCTGGTGGGGTCCAAATCTCTTTTGATTAAATGTTAAATAAACAAAACATCACTCTCAGAGCCGGTCTCTAAAGACACAGAAGGGAAAATACTTGGAATGCTAAACATACTTTTTAAATCTTGCACAGGCTTTGTAAAATACAACAGCATATTTTTCAAACGGATTTTCTTTTCTCTTTCCAGCATCGAAACAGTCATCAGACACAGTTGCCGCATCACTTCCTTCCAGCTGCTGCTGGCTACTTGTGAGTCAGAGTCCTGATACCACGAGCAGGAGTGACTTGGGTTGAGGAGTATGGGTGCCAGGACTTGGACGAGGGACAGGAGCCCTGCTGCCAAAGGCTCCCAGGCAGCTGCACCTGCACCTCCCCCGCCAGTCATGATATCACAGAGAGCTATTTCCTTCCAAGAAGCCAGCTTTCTTAGCTCACCCTGCCAGGATCACAACCATCCTGTTGACTGGTGTGCCATGTACCCACATAGAGAGTCACACAGAATTTTTGGAGATCTATGTCAAATCTGAAAATAGCACGTTTTTGCTTTCTTTGAAGTTCTCTGCTCTCTAATATTCCAGATGAGCCTTGTAAGCTCCATTATAGAACTATCTAAAGTTACACACTCTTTCTGTATCCTGACTTTTAAATGCCTTGACTTAAAATATAGATTGCTAACTGCCAAAAAGCTAACTCACTTATAGAACAGGATCCTTGGCCAGAAAGAACTGCCACATTTTCTATTCTATGTCCTACCCCTGCCCTGCCACTGCCCACACTCAATGATTCTCAACCAGTTCTAAAGTTCCTGCTGAACTGGGTGATTATTTGATCATACAGCCTGGTCAAAGTAGAGTTGAAACCAATACTGAACTTCCTTGCTTCTGAGACAGGAGAAGTCCCGTCAGCATTGGTTGGCAAAGGGATTGAGAGTGAAGATGCAGTTATGGAGGCTACCATTTGATGGGCAAACCACACCGAAGGCTCTCCTTAGGAAGAAAGACTGTTTTTTTGACAATTCAGTCATCTGTTTTCCTACTGACTAGTTGTTAGGCTTTTAGCTGCTAGAGAAAGGTGTAAAAGCAGGGACAAGGGATGGAACATTAAGTGCTTTTTGAGCAAGTTTTGCACCATCTTGTGCTGCCTGCCCCCCAGCCTCTTGGTGATCTGCCAGTGGCCCTGTGTGGTACCAACAGTGGAAACAGAAAAGGCAATATTTACTCAGAGGGCCCTGACAACATCATCCTTAAGTCATTTGTCCACTCCTAAGTGGTTTGCATTTTACAAGATCCAGTGAGTGAGAGAGAGGCTCCACCAGCTGTCCTAGGCAACTTTTCCCTTTCCACCCTCGCGCTCCTTCAACATATCTAGGCACTGTTTGGAAAAAATTAGATGTATATTAAAACCAAATATGCTCCGGGCAACACAGTGAGACTCTGTCTCCCAAAAAAAAATGCAATATATTGTTATATTAATTTTAGTTTAACACATCCGAAATTAATTTTCCTGTCACAAGAATGAAATCTTTCAAGTCCTTCCTCTTCATCATCTACCACTCAAAACATGAAATCATGATATAACACAAATGTTAATCAAGTATCTGTAGCAGGCGTCCTCAAACTACAGCCCATGGGCCACGTGCGAGTGTTTTTGCCCATTTGTTTTTTTACTTCAGAATAAGATATGTGCAGTGTGCGTAGGAATTTGTTCATAGTGTTTTTTAAAGTATAGTCTGACCCTCCAACGGTCTGAGGGCCAGTGAACTGGCCCCCTGTTTAAAAAGTTTGAGGACCCCTGATCTATGGTGTGTCACATCCATCCATCCATACTATAAATATTCCAAGTACTTGGTGTATGCCAGGCCAAGTGGAGACACAGAGATGCGATGTGTGATCCTTGCCCGTCAGGAGCTTTACATGCAGACAATGTGCTCATCTGTGTCTCCTATGCCTTCATTGAACACTGCTAACTTTCTGCTATTACTACTCTGGTGCGAGAAAGCAGGGGATACAACTTTGCCACAAACAACGCCTCTAGGTCCCTGAACCTGGGCTACTTCGTTTTCTTTGCTTGCCGCCCACCCTGTCCACAGAAACCTGATACACAGACAACAGAAAAACTAATGTTTACTGCAGTGAGAGAACATTTCAGGACACAGCTCAGCTAAAACAAGGAATAATGTCAAATAATCACTTCGTAATTTTAAAATGGAAACAGCCACTTTCAAGGACAGTGTATTTGATTTTCTCTTCTCCTTTCTCCTCCCTCAAAACTAGGCCTTTGGGGTTACAGTTCATCTGGCTAATTCACCAGTCCTACCCTTCAGTTCAATCACCTTCCTGGTCTCCAGAGACAACCCATGAGGTTCTTTCTTTGGAGAGGGGGGACATACCCTAAGTGTAGCTTCCTTATCCAGCATCCAGTGAGCTGTGTCCTTTGGAACAATGTTGTATTTGGGGTAAGGGTGGTAGAGGGTGGAATTGAATTGGGAAGAAATCTAGGCTGGGGACAGGATGCCAGGAAGGCACCCAAGATTTCCCTTTGTGCTGCATCCAGCCAAGCCTCTGACTAACACTAGGGTTTGTTTATGGCATTTCATAAACCAGGCATTTCATAGGCCAGGCACCTCCCATGGCCAATAAATACTTCTTGAATAAGTTTCCATTCTCCAGGACACAGCCAGAGCTTCCCTTCCCGCTGCAGCTTACCAAGGCTGGGTTACAGGTATGCAAATACTTACAGGTGGGTCAAGATAGGGATTGATTGTGGGGCCCAGGCTGTGGGCCAGGGCCTGAGGTGCTAAAGCAGCACCTGTAAAGCTCCGCCCTACCTTTTATCAGCTGGGCTGATAAGAGAAGACTGAAGACAGCCCTCAGTTTGCCCAGGGGCTAGAAATTCTAGTCTGCCATCCATCCTAGTCTGTTGTCAGCCCTCGGTGTAGAGTCTGGCTCCAGTCAGGGAGTTGCACCCTTTTCCTCAAGACCTTCTTCCTCAACCTTCCATTCCTTCTTGTCCTGCAGGAAGGTGAACATTTCTGGCTGCACTTCTGCTCTGTGCTGTAGCCCTCACTCTGGGTACAACTAGGCTTCTTCATCCTGACTCCCCTTAGCCCAGCAGGTTTAACAGAAATATAATACCAGACAGTTAGGTAATTTTAAATTTCCCAGTAGCCATATTTTTAAGTTTAAAAAAAAATTAGGGGTCTTTTGCATCCAGATTTATTTATTTATTAATTTAAACAGCTTCATTGAGATGTAATTCACATGCCACACAATTCACACATTTGAAGTGTACAATTTAGTATGTTCAAGAGTTGTACAACCAGCACCACAATCAATTTTAGAACATTTTTATCACCCCATAAAGAAACCCCATATCATTAGCACTCACTTTCCAATTTCCTCCAAACCACACCTGCACCCCACCTCCCCCACCCCTAGGTAACCACCAATCTACCTTCTGTCTCTGTGCATTTGCCTATTGGCCATTTTGGATAAATGGAATCCTCTAAGGGGAGGCCTTTTATGTCTGGCTTCTTTCATTTAGCATAATGTTTTCAAAGTTCATCCATGTTATAGCATTCATTTTAATATTTTATTTAGCCCAATCTAGTCAAAATACTATCATTTCAACATGTAGTCAAAATAAAAAATGATTGATAATAGATTTTCCTTTTTTTTAATATCACAGCTTTGAATTTTGGTGTCTATTTTACACTTAGAGCACATCTCAACCAGACCAGGCACCTTTCAAGCACTCAGTAGCCACACGTGATGAGTGGCTACTGTATTGGACATCGGAGCCCTAGCCAGAGTCTTTTCCTTTAAAAACAACCACAACCCTCTCCACTCACTGCAGTACTCCTGAGCTCTCCATCAGCACCGACACAATGATTTGCAAGTGGCTTGAAGATTTTAAGGCAGTCACTATGTAGTGCTGCTAAATTCCCCCTTCTCTTCCCTCATAGAAGGCCCTGAGCTCCTACTTCTGCCTTGGCCATTGCAACTGAGATGAAAGCCCCTAAACAGGTGGCTGGAGCTCACCCTATCAGCTCCCTTTGCTTACCCAGCCCCCAGCCGCCATGGTTGGGTGATGCATCTTGCTAAAGTGAAACTTTCTGCTTCCCTTTGTGAGAACACTCTAGAAAAACATAACAAAAGAAGCTCTTCTCTTACTTTCAAAAAACAAGTCTGTCATTTCTTAATTTCTCCCTGGTCCACTTTCCACCCATTGTTTTGCTAATAGTAGCTCTAAGCACACAAACAAAGCTCACCGGTCAGGGTAGATTTGTGAAATTGCTACAAGCTTCCTCACAGCTTCAGCCTGCTCCTGTCAGGCATTTCCCTGGGAAAATGGACCTTTAATCGGCGCAAGGGTGCATCTTATTTGTCTGGCTCATCAGCCATCACCTCTGCCCGGGCTTGGGAGAATACAGAAACCTGGGATACAGGGGTTTCAGTGAGAAGCAGCAGCATTTTCATGAACAAAGCACACTATTTAGCTCAATACGGCTCCATCTACACGGTAACGTGGAAGTTATTTCTAAACATTTGTGACTCTTCAGCTTGGCACATGGAAATGTTTGTGAAATTACCTTCTTGAAGGAAAAACTTACAAAATTGGGGATTATTTAGTCTGTGAAATGGAAGACTGAGGGCGAGTTTAATAGAAATGTAAGAATAGCAATATTAGCATCTTTCCTCTTTTTCCTCAGAGCAGGAAGGGGGAAAAATGCTAAAATGGCTGGAGAAGGAATTTGGGGTTGGCTTTAGGGAGAGCTTCCTGTTAATAACATTGAAGTACTGAAGAACCTCACAGAAGGAGCTTTGGGGTTTTTTAATCAGCATTCATTTCACCAACATTTACTGAGCACCTTCTGGAGACTTCCTAGTTTGCCTCAAATTCTGTCCCACTGGTCAGTTGGGAAGATTTCCCCCAAATGCTTTCCTAACTTAAAGTATTGCTATCTCTTTTTTTAAACTTAACTTTTCTTTTTATTATCAGCCACTTATGAATGTGCCCCGGGCCCACAGTCCTGAAGCCTCCTCACCCAAAAAAAAATCTCTAAAAATTAAGAATTATTCTAACAGTAGAAAATTTGACCCATTACACAATGGAAAGTTCTTCAGCCTCTTGATCAAACAGCCATTCCTAAAGCAATGGCATTCTGGGAAGTGACAGCAATGGTAGTCACCTCACAGTTTAGGGACTTCCTATGAACTTGTTTATATTACTGTCTCCTTTTATTCCACTGAAACTTTCTTTTCTACAGAAAATGGCAGCACCATTGCCATTCTAGGATTCCCTGTGTTGGGATTCCCTCAGCCATCAACTGCTTGGCTGCAGAGCAGTCAAAACACCCAGAGCCCCAGGGAATGTCATGAAGTTGTACCACATTCGGTGACACACTATTCGATGAGTTGCAGAGCACCAAGCTTTCTTGTGAGCACTTGAGGAAGAATCACTAACACATTGACCTCCATTTGGAGAAGTTTGCACATTGTAATTAATCTTTCTTCCTGTTAGGAAGAAAGGGGATGCACGTGCATCTCGGGGGGCGTGCATCTTGGGGATGCACGTCTAATTCCACATAAGTCTGAAATTTCTCCAGTTGTTTACATGGCAATCTTGTGTGATCCAGGCAACTCTAGTACTGCTGTCATTTTAAGACCTTTTGAAAGGGCTTAATAGTTCCATTTTTTTTTTCTTTTCCTCTTGCTTATTTCCAAATGGAAGGAATTCTTATGAGGTAATAGGGTGGTGGGGAGGGAGGCAATTGCTGCAGCTCCTGCTGGTTATCCCATGTTATGCCCCCGTGGGTTATTTGCATCTGGTCTCTATTTGTTAACATCAATGGGCTATGTTTGCATAACTACATCGAATTATGAAAGGACTTCCATTTTGAATGGTTAACACACACAAACAACCAAGCTCTAAGATACCAGCCTTAGGAAAACTGTGCTGGAGAAAAAAAAGATTCCCTTAAAGTTCATCACAAAGCCATTCTGGTTTCAATTTCCCCTGTTCCTTTTGAAATAAGATCCAGTATCCCCAGCCCTCCACCTAGAGAGAAGGAGCTAGGACTTGGCAGGAAGTGGTGTGGCAGACCACCCACGAACAGGGCTGTCTGATGTGGAAGAGAAAAATTAAACGAAAATCTAAAAATGATGTCAAATAGCTGACTCAGGCTCCCGTTTCTCTGCAGTGGAGTTCTCCTGGATGAAGTGTTCAGTTACCCAGCTAGAAAGGGCTGGGCCATGCTGCCTTCTAGTTCACACCTCGGCCTTCAAGTGGTGCACATATAACCAACCCTTTGGAAAGATTTCCAGTGCTTCCAAGTTCTTGAGAAACGTTCCTATTCTCTAACTCCTCAGGCTGTCTTCTGCTGGCACACTTGTCTCTTGCTTTTACTCACACACATTGTCTTATCACTACCTGCTGTGTTTTGTCCCTTCCACTAAACTGTGAAGTTCCTAAGGCCAAAGAACAGGCAGGGGAGTTGCTCAACCCACCTCTCTGCTGTGCTTTTATTACTTGTTTTATCATCACTCTGGATCTAAGTTCTGTCTTTTAGATTGTAAGATGTGGGAGGGGCAGGACCTCGGTCAGGTCATCGAAAAGTGCGAGTGACTCCCTGCCACAGCCCGCTTCACTGTAGAGCCAGCAAGCAACCGCACCTGGGGGGGTGTGACTTGGGGGGTTTTGGAAACATCCTTCCATCTTCACCTTCTGAAATTCCACCTTTGACACTTTTTCCACTATGGCTTTGATCCTTCTTAAACTAGGGATCCCTCTGGGCTCAGTAATATGATGAGTTATCTAAGGCTTAGAGTAGATAAAGGAAAGATACTGAGCCTGGTAAAAGGAGGCAGAAGGGGAAGCTTGAATGTCAATTGGCCCCAATCACGCCAAAATCTTTTCAACAACGTGTGATGGTGTTGATATGAAGAATCACTCTCCATGGGAAATCCCAGCAGACTCCTGTGTGTTGACCAGAAGGTGAACAAGGATGGGTGACATCTGCAGAGACTTACCATGTGCTGGACAGTACTACGGCTACTTAACAATCAGCATAGATCCCACAACTCCCTGTTATTACCCCAATTTTACCGATGAGAAAATTGAGGCACAGAGGGTCCAAAAATCACATAGACAGAAGGCGACAGACCCAGGAAAAGAGTAAGAATTACTGGCACTTTTAAATAATGAAGCTCACCTTCCCTCACCCTCTCCCATATTCACCCCATGATGTTCCTTCTCCTCCCGCCCTGACAAGACCTACCTTAGATAACTCCAGTGAATCCTAAATGTGGGCAACACACAGGCAGCTAACAAAGCAGAAGCAGCAGGCATATATGAGCCTTTCTACAGAGAAGAATTTTCAAGAAATGGCGACAAATATGCTGTCATTGACAACACTTTAAAATATGTTAATTGTGATCCAGTACTTTAAAAGTATCCAGGGATTTCTCTAAATTGCAACAAACCCGTTGGGGTGGTTTTTTTCTCTCCACACTATTGACTAAACAGAGATTATAACCACGGCAACCTTTTACATCAGTCGACACACATGTGGAGCCGGGCCTTCCCGGCGGGGAGGGGCTTCTGCCCCGTGTGTGCGCGCTATGTGCTGGTTATACCACGGCTATCAACAAACCCACATGAGACTCAGCCAACAACTTTTCCTCAAAGAGGATGAGTTGAGAAAGTTCACCTTGTTGACCGGATTAGGAAAGATAGGCTCCTTATTTAATCTTTATGTTGGAAAAATTAAAAAAGCACTGGCTCCCTAGAATCAAGGTGATTGCCCAATAATTAGGAGGAGATCAAGCTAAAGAAAAAAAGCAGGGCAAGAGGTGGGAGGGCATCATACCTTGTTCCCGATGGGTGCTCAATGCATGTGTGTAGGGTTTCCTCAAAGGCGATGGTATGACACTGGAGATGCTTTGAGAACACGGGGCAAGCATGACTGAGAGGTGACTCCGGGCGCCCACGCACATGCCTGCCTCAGACAGGGAACTCCAAACCCTGCATGCAAGGGGGGCAGGCCTGCAACAAGGTGTGGCAAAGCTAAGCGGCCCTATCCTTAGGGGCGGAACCCTGCTGATATTTGCCTACCAGAGCTGCACCGCTCCAGGGTTCTGCTAGGTCCTTCCTGGGAATGGCTCCTTCCCAGCCAGCACTGGAAGTCAGCGGCAGACGTCACCAGCAGGATTTTACCTGTAGTGTGACTTTAAAATCTTTTAATGATCTTCCTCTAATTCATATAACACAAATAGCTCTTCAAAGGAAAACTTATAAACCTTTACACATTGTCTTTGTAATTTGGGGGCCTTTGGGTTGGTTAATGTCTATAATCAACAATGCAGAGAATTTACCAAATTTATCCTTTCCTTTCATTATTATCACCAGGGGCCACATTTTAAGTTCTTGTACACAGGTAGTGTAGGTTCAATTTGTTGAGATTTTGGGAGGCTTATAACTACCAATAATAAAGCATTGATAAGTATTAGGTCATTAAATATGAAATGTTCAATTTCAAATCAAAAGTTTAGTTTATTATATCTCAAAAAAAAAGCAGGCCAATTAATCAAAGTATGTGCCTAAACTATTGATACAGTTTTGCCATCTTAATGGTAGCTGGTTTATGCCAGCAGCGAAGAAGCCTGGAGAGTGAGTGGTGATGAAATTGTGAAAGGCGTTTTCCACAGCTTGTTGAGAATTGAATATCTTTCCTTGCAAGAAGTGGTCCAAAGCCTGGAGGAAGTGCTAGTCAGTTGGTTCGAGGTCTGGTGAATACAGTGGGCGACAGAGAGTTTCCAAGTCCAGCTTCCGTAGTTTGAGCAGCGTTGTTTTTTGCTGTGGTCTTGCAAGAGGATTGGCCTGTCTCTATTGACCAATCTCAGCTTCTTCATCAAAAACATCCTCATCATTTTGTCTAACTGGTTGCAGTAGACATCCACCGTAATGTATTGACCAGGTTTCATAAAGCCGTGGTAGACAATACCACATTAGCTTTTTTGATGAATATTCGGTTTCGAATTGTGTTTTGGCACTTCATCTTTATCCAACCATTGTGCCAAATGCTTGCAATTGTCAAAAAGAATCCATTTTTCATCACATGTAACAATACAGTGTAGAAATAGTTCACCTTTATGTCGTGAGAGTAAAGAAAGGCAAGCTTCAAGATAATTTCTCTTCTGATGCTTGTTTAATTCACGTGGTACCCATCTATCCAGATTCTTTACCTTGCCAGTTTGTTTCAAATGGTCCAATATTGTTGGAATAGTAACGTCAAACCTTGCTGCTAATTCATGTGTAGGTTGAGATGGATTCGCTTCCACTACAGCTTTCAGCTCATCACTATCCACTTTGGTCTCAAGTCACCCACACAGCTCATTTTCAAGATTAAACTCACCAGAATGGAACTTCTCAAACCATCGAGGTACTCTGCATTCATTAGCCACATCCTTCCCAAACACTTCGTTGATATTTTGAGCTGTCTACACTGCATTAGTTCCACAACAGAACTCATATTAAAAAATAGATGAATTTTTGTGTTGTCCATGGTTTCACAAAAATTGCTTTAAAAATTTTTTTGAAAGAGAATCACAAGCCAAAATGTGCATTTGAAAGAATGAGGATGTACCTTTACAATAAAACAAAAAAAGAAGTATCGAAGTGAAATGTCAGAGATATCAACTATCAAACAGTTCTTAAGGAAAATCGGAAATTCCATACTTAATAACCTAATATTACCCTTTACTCTTGCGCTTGTAAAAGACAAGTAGTATATATTTTATTTTGAAAGAAATTTTTCACTTCCCTGACAGCCTTGGCTTGCAGCTATATCCAGTGCTACAAAAAGTATTGATAACTCCTCAGGTTGGGCGTTTTCTACTTTCTCTCTGGCATGGTTAAAATTAGAGAAACAGCAAGGATCCTACCCAGCCCCAATATGTCTGCAGTTAACAAAAGCTAGAGGAGTTCTTTTTAATTCTGGAAGGAAAAGGGATTTTTTTTTAGAATAACTGAACCCACACTTTGTAATAAGCACACTCTTTAATTCACTCAGATATCCACTTTCAATTTCCCCTTCTTAAAGAACTGGTGGTAACCCTAAACTGATGGAGTGAGGGAAATCTATAATAATTGTTCATGCCTACTCTGGGGAACTTTTGAATGTCCTATGAGGTTTTATTGTTAGGTCTGTGTTGGAACATCAGCTTCTTTCTTCAGATTATTTAACTTGTAATTCATTGCTTTTTTAAAGCACTGTGTTTAGGTACTGAGTCCTTATCAACTTATTCCTAGGGGAGGCTCTGTGTCCCTCCAATACAGTTATCGCTGAGTGATACTGCAGCTCTTGGCATCTCTGACCTGGGCACTCGAGTTTACAATAGTACCCCCTTCACGAGACCAGCACGCTCTCTCAGCACTGTAGCAAAGGCGTTTTAAGAGCCCGGTCTAATGAGAACGATTTCTTCTCCCTTAGAGTTTGCATCTAAACAGACCTTTGTTGGAAGAATTATGAATAAGATCATTAACTAGCCCTTGCTTGTCACCCAAGATATTGCGGTTTGAACACTTTGTGTTCAGTATCTCCTTAAGTATGCAAGTACCCAGGAAACATTGAGGAAACTCTAGCATATTCAAGGTAGTACAGATGAAGTGGGTGGGCCACCCAGGTCATTTAGACTCAAGTTCAGAGGGGCCCCAGACTAAATTAACATCATCAAACCATCGGCTCTCACAATACTTGCAAGAGAAAGGCCAGATCCAGGAGTAAAGAGCATCAAAATGTGTAAGCTTTTTGGTGCTTTCGGAGGCTCTCGGCCAACCCATATGCCTGTTGATGCAGCAATACATTGCCAATTCCTACAGCCGTGACCAGATAGAATTTTGTTATATCAGCAGTTGTCAGTCAACAAACCTCTCTCTTGTTGGTAAGGTACGTCAAAGGCCATGACAATACCCGGGATGACGGTGAAATGTTCCAACAGTAAAAGGAAGCATCTGCCACTCACGTTGCTGGCCTATTGGTAAGACACTGGCTCTTGGGAGAACTGCCCTGTACACTTGCAAGCAGAGGCAGGGCGCACAGGAGAGGCCCTGGGAGGCTGGGAGTACGCTCAGGCACACGTGAAACTCAAGCCCTGAAAGCTAAGCCCCAAATCCAAATACGCAGAGCGTTCACAGATTGGCTGGCGTTTGATTATCGTATGAGGTTACTTGTTGGCATGTGCTGAGTAATTCCCTGGCATGCCCAAGGCTCGTCAGTGGCATTCCTTCTTGAGTCACCACTGGACCAAGAGCCTGGCTCAGGGAGGAGGGTCCAGCGCTGTCCAAGAGGCTATCCTTTTAGATGCAACCTAAAGTCCACCATCCTGATTTGCTGATATCAGCCCACGTGCTTTCCATCTTCGAAGATGAGCTGGAAGGCATTGTCAGTGAGTGCCTGAAGGGCTTGAGGAAACATCCTGGGGATGTGCCTAACTGTTGAAGTGATGAATATTTGTCTGTCATCAGCTGGACGAGGGGAGTTAAAACCCCTGCCAGAACTCTGGAGGCCTGGGGAGATGGCATCTCTCACGGGAGCAGCGTTAGGCCAATTACAACGCTCAGCATTTTCCCAACACTCTAGGTTCAGAGCTCTTTGCAATCAGTTTGTTTCTTTAGCTGGGTTTCTTAAACACACACCACCCCTTGTGGAGCTCTCTGGGCCTCCACCCAAAAAGCTAAAGGATATAAAGAGGAAGAAGAAAAGACTCTGTCCAAAGAGAGAAATGAAGCCAAACGTTTCAGTGCTTCATTATTCTCCAAAAGCCTGTCAATACTACAAAGGGGGGAAACTAGGAACAGCCAAAATGTGCAGCAACAGAAGGCTGTCTGCATACCTCACGGAAAAACAAGCCATCATTAAAACCGTGGTATAGATTATAAGGAATTTAATGACATGGAAAAATATAAACAAGGTATTGTTAAGTGAAGAAAGTTACAAAACAATATGGATAATATGGTTACATTTTGTGAATATATATGTATATTTTCATGTGACACACACGTATAGAAAAAAGACTGAAAGGATATCACTTAAAATACGAATAGCAGTATTTCTAGGTTGAAGTGGATTATAAGTGATCTTTCTTTTTTCTTCCAAATATCTATAATGAACATGCTTTATTTTGTTTACATCTTTGTTATTATTTTGATTATCAAATAAAACATGCTCACAGAATAAGCTTCAAACAATACAGAAATGTACAGTCTAAAGTAAAATTTCTCTTAATCCTGCACAAGATACAGTCCCTGCACATACAAATCTATATTTTTAAAAGTACTATGGAATGTTTACCTATTAGAATTACACACAGTTCTTCAACTTGCCCTTTTTTTCCACTTCAAGTATCTGGTATATCTTCCCAGGTGCATGTGGGTGATGTTGTTTCATCTTCCTCTTACGTCAGTCACCGAGGTGTCTGGAGGCCAGCAGGGGGTGAGAAGGTCTCTGGCCTTCGTGCTGCAGGGGAGTGAATGGGCACTGGAGTCACAGAGGATCAGAGCTGAAAGGGACATCAAATGGGGCTTAAATTAACCCACTCCTTAAATGATGGAGAAATGAGGGTTCAGAGATCAGACTCTAAGTCTTCTCTCTGTCCAATATTATTTTTCTACCCCACACTGCATACAGTACAAAATAGATATTAATAAGTGCTTTTCAAAGACCTTTCATCTCTCTAACTTTTTGTTTTCTGCTGTAGCATCCCTTGAGTGAATCGAGGGAGGTTATTCCCCCATTTTACAGATGATACTAACTAACACTGTCTGGGCACCCATGTGCCAGGTTCTAAGCTGAGCTATTCGCCTACATGACCTCTCACAGTCTCACATGAACTCTCTGAGGCTAGTACTATCATGCCCATTTTGCAGAAAGGAACAATTAAGGCTCAGAGAGTTTGAGTAACTTGCCAAAGGTCCCACAGCTGAGGCACGACGGGCCCAAGGCTTGCACCTGTGTCTAGCCCTGGAGTTCTCACTTCCAAACATTATACTTTCTTTCTTGCAGGCCATAAACTCTTCACATGAAACAAAATTTAATTACTCTTTCCCTTTCCCCTTTGTTGATATACAGTCATTCTCAAACAAAGTAAAACAGGAATGACATTTGAAAATGCAGTTTGGTGTCAGGCAGGGTTCAGGGGCCTCACTGGGTGTTCAGGACTCCGTGCCAAACGCTGGGGTAAAAACAGAGCAAAACAAAGCAGCAAGTCCAACCACAGCTATTCTCACAGTTGGCAGAGGAGTCACCTGGCACTTCTCCTCCAGGGCTTCGGCGTGTCCCGTACAAGGCGGCAAACTGCTTGCTCCCCAGATATTTTTGTTTCTTATGTAATTGTGCACTCCTTTCAACTCAGCCAACACGTTAGCACTTGTAGGTAAAGCTGATATTTTTTTCAATCAGACACACAATACACGCTGAGTCATGTGTAAAAGGCCTGTACAATGTTGTTATTGTGAGCAGAGCCCTGAGGGCCTCGTCTTACAATCCTCACGTGTGTGTCACCCTCATGGAGGAGGGGCCTGCCTGGTGCCGCAGCGTGTGGCCATCTGCACACAACAGCAAGAGGCCTGGGCGTATGGGGAGCTGTCCCCTCGCCCACCCGGTACTGACCTTCCGTAAGCCAGTGCTTTGGGGCTCACCCCGACATTTGTACGATGGCCTCTTTATCACTTGTTCACCTGCTCCTGCCCCTTCTTTCCTCTGGCCGGGCCACCTCCCCTCGTCCCCAGGGTTCCGGGAAGTCTCTCTGCCTTATCTGGTTCCTGGTTCACCTTCAGCCTTTGAGTCCTGGAAAGCGGCACTGTCTCCAGGATTGCTCCGCACGGCCTAGAGCCTTCGCCCTTCCCTTTCCTCCACCGTCCCCAGAGCCTCTTCCCTGCTCCTCCCTTGTCCCACGTGCGTCATTTCGCCTCCTTTCTCTGCTCTCCAGACTCTCTTTGTCACCATTATATCCATTATCAACAGACAGGCTGCAGGCACCATCCGGAATGGGGAGGCTCCGTGCGCACTGAAATGACCCAACGCGTCGACTCAGGGCCTCCTGCCCTGCTACTTGCTAACTAGGTAACCTTGAGGGAGTCACTTGGCCTCTCTACATCTCATGTTCTTCTCAAGTCAAATGGGCATAATGAAATCTCCACACATTAGAATTGTCATGAGCCCTATATTAAGACCAATATCTCCAGGGTTTGGGCTCCAGACCTATATAGGCCTTACGGGGTGGGTGATTTTAACCAAGATTCTGAACTTCTCTCTGTGTCCTCACTTACTAAACAAGAATGACAATAATGGGATCTACGCTTTTAGTGCATCGTGAAGATTAAATTAGTGAAGAAGCATAAAAGTGTCTGTAATAAAGCCCGGCACGCAGGAGCCTTCCCCAAAAGTTGTCCACCTTGACGTTGGTCCATGATGTCAGTTTCCTAGCATGGTGCTTGTCTGGAGGCACTCAAGGGGTGGAAGCTAGAAACCTTGGTTCCTCTTGCTTTTCGCCCCTCTGGGGCACTTCCAGGGAAGGCAGATCATGACCGTTCCACCCAGGGTCAGTTTTCATAAGCGCTCCACCCTGCACCCAGTGCAAATCTAGCCATGGAGCAGTCTGGCCCAGGAACATACGAGTAGAAAATTGAAACAAGAAGGGAATAACATGGCAGGTTTCTCTTACAGTTTACTGTGCTTTTGTCCTGCTTTTGCCGGTAGAACAATTACGTCTTCCTCAGTAGTTCTGCAAAACAACTTTTGCAAACCATGTCATATTTAATTTCTCTCCTTAAAGGAAATAGTGTATACAGAGTGCTTTGAGTAGGGGTTTTGGCTCCATAAATTGTAGTTTCTGTTTGTTTATTCTTGTGAGACTATTCTAGCCACATTACCGAAAACAGACAAAAAAAAGAAAAGAAAAAAAAATCCTTTCTTTAAGTCCACTACCTATGGTCATTTTGTACTCTCATATTTTAATGTACTAAGAGAACTCACATTTTTTTTTTTTTTTTTTGAGACAGAGTCTCACTTTATTGCCCAGGCTAGAGTGAGTGCCGTGGCGTCAGCCTAGCTCACAGCAACCTCAAACTCCTGGGCTCAAGCAATCCTGCTGCCTCAGCCTCCCAAGTAGCTGGGACTACAGGCATGTGCCACCATGCCCGGCGAATTTTTTCTATATATATTAGTTGGCCAATTAATTTCTTTCTATTTATAGTAGAGATGGGGTCTCGCTCTTGCTCAGGCTGGTCTCGAACTCCTGAGCTCAAAGGATCCGCCCACCTCGGCCTCCCAGAGAGCTAGGATTACAGGCTTGAGCCACCGCGCCCGGCCCGAGAACTCACATTTTAAATAATTCTACTGAGAATCATTTCAGAAAGTGAAGATGCTTTCATATATTGTTAGGCTCTTCGAGATTGCCAGAAAAGGCCGTGCCTGGATTCTCTTTGGTACTACGAGGAAGCCTAGAGTGTCCTCTCCCCGTGTGATCTCCGGGCCAAACATCCTCAGCATCCCTTAGAAGATACATTGAACAGGAGTGTCCTCAGCATTTATATTTTCCAAGAGAGAAAGTGTTGGAATTCATTTGCCATCAACCAACTCAAAGGATAAAATATTTAGTCACCCAGATCACCCAGAAATGCTTGAGTTCACTTTTTTCAGAGGTGAGCCACGGTTGTGGGGTGTTACTAATACATATATGAGAGTTAAGGTTTATAGATCCCTTTTTTGTAAAAATAACAGCCCCCTTGGTCCAGCTTCTGTGGGAACTCAGCTTTCACACAGTGGGTTCATTTTGAGTGTGGTATATCAGGGTGTCTCTTCCGTTTAGTGGAGCCTTTATATTCTGTGCGTTCTTATCCACACTAAAATATCTTCACATAAAGACACTGGAAGATTTTATTTCAGATGAAGAAAATATGAATATGACTGAGAAAAGCTTTCAATTAAAAACAAAATTTAAATTCCTTGCAATATAATGTCCTAAAGGGCAAGAGAACTCTACAACAGCAATAAAATTGTCAGACTCAACAAGCCACATTTTTCATGGCACTTTAGCATTATTTGCAAAGATTTTTCTAACAATCATTAAGTATTTATTTGTTCATTTACTTATTCTTTCATTACCAGGTCCACATTACAACTTTTGTGGGTCCTTGCCACTTTTGCTTTCTTAGGCCCTTCCCTCTATTAAGGAAAAAAATTAAAATAGTTTAATAGTTTTCTAGGGGTCCTAAAAATTTCATATTTTTCTGACGTGAGGAAAAATTAAAACATTTTTTCCTACTCTAACGGTTTATTTTCTTTTTCTTCTGATTTTAAGAGAAGTTAAAACATTTTCTCTGGCCACTAACAAGTATTGTGGGCTCTGAGCACTGTCCATCCTGCGCCTCCTGGAGGGGCCAGACCTGCTCGCCACTCTGTGCCGGGCCTGGGCTGGGGTCAGAAACACAAAGATGAACAGACGGAGCCCCAGCCCGGAGGAACCCAGCAGCCTCGGGGAAACATGGCTGCAAACAAGCCATTTTAGTGGCCTGCAATCAGGTCTGTGACTGAGGTCTGCCTGTCACCAGTCCTGCAAGAGTGTGGAGGGACCAGCTCCTAACTGCATGGAGAGTGAGAGGAGGGTTTTGTGAAGGGAGCGTTGCTGGCATGGCTCTTTAAGCCAGCCTTTTCTAGCAATTTTGTGTTTGAGGCTTACTTTCAAATTTTAGAATTTCTTGAGGAACTGAGAAGTGAACACTGGCCGAAGAAGTGAGTTTCAGAGAACCGAGAAACTTACTATGAATCTCGGTATATGAGTATACATGATTCTATATTCTGGTCAACATACCATGCTACAACATACCATGACCTCGATGTCCTTCGACAGTGTCAAGCCGAGCAGGCCCTCTCTCGTTGAGAGTGAGGTGGGAAGTTCAGGGCATCGGGCTGGGCCCAGAGGAAGATCACATGTTCAATGGGGCACAAAAACGATTTCCTCTTGAATATATAAAAGCCCATGGCCAGGGCTGAACATAATTCTTCCCAGTGCTAAAGAACAACCAAATGAACAAGGTGATGATAATGTTTAGCCTCATTTACAGGAAAAAAACATAGACATTGGTTCAAAATCCGGCAATACAATTAGTTGCAAGATGTTCGAGATACACCAACCTGCCAAGCTACAGTGGTTGGTATCTGTTAGTCTCAGGACAGTAACAGCAAACACTTAGAATATCCTAAGGACCATTCTAAGAGCTCCAGATGTGTTTTTTTTTTTTTTTTTTTTTTTGAGACAGAGTCTCACTTTATTGCCCAGGCTAGAGTGAGTGCCATGGCGTCAGCCTAGCTCACAGCAACCTCAAACTCCTGGGCTCAAGCAATCCTGCTGCCTCAGCCTCCCAAGTAGCTGGGACTACAGGCATGTGCCACCACGCCCGGCTAATTTTTTTCTATATATATTAGTTGGCCAATTAATTTCTTTCTATTTATAGTAGAGATGGGGTCTCGCTCTTGCTCAGGCTGGTCTCGAACTCCTGAGCTCAAAGGATCCGCCCACCTCGGCCTCCCAGAGAGCTAGGATTACAGGCTTGAGCCACCGCGCCCGGCCCCAGATGTGTTTTTAATCCTCATCACAGTCCTACTATGTGATCATCATTATTATTGTCCCGATTTTTAAAATGAGGAAACACTGACCTGGAGACTTTGAAAACCCACAGAGTGGAATGGGGAGCCCACTCACCCCTTGCATGAGCAACCCTGTGTTTCCAGAAGTTAACGTGGTAGAACAAATGTATTGAGCCCCAGACATATTTCACAGACTCCTCCAACAGTCCGATGGGGCCCAGCAGCTCATTACTAGTAGCACTGGCAGGGTTGCCTGATAAAATCTGGGATGCCCAGTTAACTTGGAACTTCAGAAAAACAACAATTTTTTTGTGAGTGGGGGACAGGGTCTCACTATGTGCCCAAGACAGAGTGCTGTGTGCGATCATAGCTCACTGCAGCATCATACTCCTGGGCTCAAGGGATCCTTCTGCCTTGGCCTCCCAAAGTGCTGGGACTACAGGCGTGAATCACAGAGCCTGGCCCAAATAATTTTTTAATATAAGTATGTCCCAACTATTGCATGGCACATACAAAGAGTAAAAAATTCCTTGTCATTTATCCAAAATTCAAAGTTAACTGGGTGCTTAGTACTTATATGTGCTGAGTATGACAACCCTAAGGAGTTTCCAACTGCATAATACATCCCAGTTCAGGGTGTCCTTCCCTGGTTCCTCGGCTCCCTTGTCCCTCAACCAGCTCCCTGGGATCACATGCAGAAGGAAGAACTCACAGGTAAGTCTTTGCTTCAGCCCCAGCTTTCTGGGAACCTGGACTATCACCCAACTGGACAAGGATTTTTCTAGGCAGACAAGATAGCCCTACTGTTCATAGCCTTCCTGGCCAGCAGGCCATGCTGTCTTCAGCACATCACCAAATTACAGGTAAGGAGGCCGAGGTGCAGGGAAATCCACTCTGCTGCTCTCACCCCACCAGTCCCTTACTATGAGAGTTCCCCAGGCTATTCTAGGGAGACATCCAAGAGTTATTGGAATGAGTATTAATTGGCTTAGGCAGTCATGGATTCATTTAATAATTACTTCCATTTGTTGAAACAAACTCTCTCAGCCTTGCAGTCAAAGGGATGCTGTGACATCTGCACTGAGAAACTCCATCTCAAAGCAGCTGTAACATCCAGTAGTTCCTGTTTTATGCTAGCTGGAATGGTCAAACTTAAAACATGGAGTTTTTAACCTCAGCTCTTTGCAATAAAACCAGTAGTTGGTTATTATTTTTATATATAACTAAATATAATGCTTTCACTTCAAAAGTGATGACTGATCACAAAAAGATAAGTTCAGGAAGTCTTGATATGACAATTGCCTTTAACCTGTATCAGAAACGTGAGGTTTCTTTTCTACTGAATTTCCTTATAGGTTAGTCTCCTAAAAAGCTGAAATGATATTAATGCAAACTATCAGTTGGGATAGTTAGAGAAAAATAGCAAACATTAGAGAAAGCCGTGCCAAAGCACTTGCACCCACTGGGTTTACACAGGAATGAAACCTCCTTCCAAACTTTCAAAAACGAAGCCAGACCTTATTTAGGCTGCAAATAAGCCTAAAATGAGAAAGAAACTCATTTGCTTCTAAAAAAATGGGGAAGGCTGTACTTATCTACAAGGTGTTTTTTTCCATGTAAATTGTATGAAACAGAATCTCTTTTTTGTTCCCTTTTGTCTGCTGGAATCTTCATTATGAGGAAAGGAAGTTACAAGGAAACAACCATCTTGTGGATGCAAGATAATCTCTCTCCACGGTGTTGCTGGATTTGCTCCTGGAATCAGCCACCTCTGTAGCTCTCTCCAATGAGGTTTTTCTCACAGCAGCCCATGGAAGCAGATGGATTAGATGGCTGGCTCTGGTTACCTGTGGCTGCCCGCCCAGTCCCCTGGGCATTCCAAGGCCCCACCTTCCACCTGGCCCGTGACCTTTGACCCTAGCCCTGTGGCCCACAGGGGTGTGGGGAAGTTGGGGGGGGGGTGTATAGGTATCAGGCTGCCTGGGCCCAGACCACGAATGAAAGAGTTGGTTGTTTTCATGCCTCATGCTCTCTTGTGAGGTCCTGGGAGCTGCAGAACTGGTATTTCTCCAAATCCTGGGAGCTCACGTGGCTGTGTAGACAAGCTGACCTGTCAGTTGTACACATGTATGTGTGCTGCCAGGAGTCGGCAGCCTGCCTTCCAGTCCCAGCTCTGCCACCCACTCACCCGGGGACTTCAGCAAGCCCCTTTGCCTCTTTGGAGCCTCGGTTGTCTCATCTATGAAATGGACAGATGGATCCCTGTAGGTGCTTGGGAATGGGGTGGGGAGTGGGGTTTGGGGTAGGGGTTGCTAAGTAGGCAGAGTCCTGTCACCTCTATAAACCTCCTGACCACCACCCCAAAGCCAATGAAAACAATTCTACTTTTATTAAATACCTGTCTTGTATTTTGTATCTTAAGATTTTCTTTGAAGAAAAGTTTCTATTGGCTTCCAAAAACCACTGGACTAGGATATCTGTAAGTGACCTTCGAGATTTATTATTTTATAATTCCAAGATTCCAAAAGAAAACCTCAGACTTAGCCTTTTAAAGGATTATGTGCTATTTGGGAGGGTGAGAAAATGTAATGGCATGTTGCTGATACTGAAGATTCTCCTATGCAGTGCCCCCCACCCCGGGGACATCTAAAGTTTCCAGAGTCCTAGCCCCCTATTTTGGAACACCTGATAAAGGCTCACATGTTAATTATTTAACCAGTGGTGCTAACTGGAACATAGTCATATGATAAAACTGCCTGGAAAACATTTCCGCATGTAACATAAGGCTCTTGCAATTTAAACATATTTCTTCTTCTTTCATATCAGCAGTTATTTTATGGATTTGGGCTTAAACGGCTTAGCAACAAAGGGCACTGAATTGGTGAATTATTCATGTAATCTACATTTCCTGGCTGCTGTGGATAATTGACAGGTGTCATGTCACCTTTTACAAACGTCCTGCAATTATAGACCATATATCAGTGTTTGACTTCGAAGTAATGCCCCCTTTCTAAGCCAGTTTCATATTTTATTTACAGGTTGGTGGCGTTTTTGACTTGGCTGTCTATTTCTTTCACTTTTGATTCCAAGCCTTTTGCTCCACTTAATATAACCAGGAACATTTAAATAATAAGATTCTCTCTCAGTTTGCTAAAGGCAGTCATTCATTGCTACCGTGTTTTATTCATTCAGCCATTATGCTAGTCAGTCTCTTGATTTAAGAAACCTAGGATAAAATGCAACTGTAAGGAAACCATGATATAAATTTGTTTTTATGACTTGTTTTGTTCACAGGGAAAAAAATTAAAAGCAAATCTTCCCAGGGTCTGACACAAATTGTAAACTGTGGGGAAAGTTGGCTAGTTAGAGAATATGACTGACTTAATAGGAACAATGGACTATTTCAAATTTCCACCAGAGTTGGAAGGTTTCTAGCATTAGAAATAAAGTCACGGTGAGTTCTTATTTCAGCTTAGTGAGAAAATCAAGTAAAAAACCAAACCTGCAATTGATGAAGACTAATGAGAGAATGTAGGCATACGTTAAACATTTAGAGCAAAATGGAACCTTTGAAGTCTTCTAGTCCTGCAGTCCCCAACCCCCAGGGCTGCAGCCTGGAACAGGTCTGTGGCCTGTCAGGAAATGGGCCATGCATCACCACCTGAGCTCTGCACCACACCCCGCCCGACCCCCCATCCATGGAAAAATTGTCTTGTATGAAACTGGACCCTGATGCCAAAAAGGTTGGGGACTGCTGCTCTAGTCTACCTTTCCACTTTAGCAAGCGGGAAACTGAGGCCCAAGCATGCAAAGGCTTATCCCCCATCCCCACCTTAGTTAGTGGAGTCGCTGAAAGCCAGGTCAGCTGGTTCCCACTGTGGCACTCACTGTCACTGCTCTGCTCTGCCCTGGAACATTCTTGTCACCTCCAGTACCTCTCCTACCACTAGCAGTCACTGCGCCTAGGGGGAATCCCCCCCTTACTGCTCTCAGATGTGTGATACTGTGGAATTATCTCACCCCTACTCTTGGGGTGAGCAAGATTGACTTACTCCCTCGTCTTTCCAGATGGAATGGCCACATGACTAAAGTCGGACCAGCGAGAGGCAGTGACTCGCAGCGCTTGTATGGGAGCTGGAAGAGATTTTTCTGTCCCACTAGATTGACAGGTGTGAGGTCTGGAGTTGCTATAGGTTATTTTGCTACCCACATAGTAAGAGGCCAGCACTCCAGGGAGTGGGTGGGGAAAATGGATCAGGTGGTACCTGAGGGCGAAGCCTGGCGACACAAACAAACTGGGCAGGGAGAGCAAAGCTGGGTTAAATAGACATATGGGTTATCTTCTAAACCAGGACGATTTTGAGAATCAAACAGGGCAGGACAAATGCTAAACCAGACAGGACACTGGAGCAGTAGGCATAAACAGAACAGAACTGTTCTGGGCGAACAGGGACATATGGTTGTCCTGCTCTACAACACACCGTCTGAGCTGCTGGATTAAGCCTTGACTCTGGATTAAGCTAGCACTCCCTCTGGCCTTCATAGTCTAGGTGACAATGACCTCGCTTCACTATTGAAGCCAATTTGAGTTAGGAGTTTTGTAACTTGCACATTAAGTTTTGACTTACACAGATATGGCCGGGCAGGGTGGCTAACACCTGTATGTAACCTTAGCATAGGCTGGGAGGCTGAGGTGGGAGGATCACTTGAGGCCAGGAGTTTGAGACCAACCTGGGTAATAGCAAGATCCCATCTCTACAAAAAGTTAAAAAATTAGCTGGGTGTGGTGGCACGTGCCTGTAGTCCCAGCTACACAAGAGGCTGAGGTAGGAGGATCACTTGATCCCAGAAGTTTGAGATTGCTATGAGCTATGATGACAATACTGCACTCTAGCTGGGATGACAGAGCAAGACTCTGTCTCGGAATACAAAGAAATACTTACACAAATATGCGGCTTCCTAAGTGTAGTACTTTCTAAAATCTTGTCCTACATCATATCCTAAGCTTGCAATTAAAGTTGATCATTATATATTTTAACTTTAATTCATATGAAAACTTTATTATTTTATTTTTATTTTATTTTATTTATTTATTTTTTTTTTGAGACAGAGTCTCACTTTATTGCCCAGGCTAGAGTGAGTGCCGTGGCGTCAGCCTAGCTCACAGCAACCTCAAACTCCTGGGCTCAAGCAATCCTGCTGCCTCAGCCTCCCAAGTAGCTGGGACTACAGGCATGTGCCACCATGCCCGGCGAATTTTTTCTATATATATTAGTTGGCCAATTAATTTCTTTCTATTTATAGTAGAGATGGGGTCTTGCTGTTGCTCAGGCTGGTCTCGAACTCCTGAGCTCAAATGATCCGCCCACCTCGGCCTCCCAGAGAGCTAGGATTACAGGCTTGAGCCACCACGCCCGGCCATATGAAAACTTT
>VSMD01114368.1:0-38014 GCA_008750895.1 Mirza zaza
TATATGTATACCATGGAGTACTATTCAGCTCTAAGAAACAACGGTGATATAGCACATCTTATATTTTCCTGGTTAGAGCTGGAACCCATACTACTAAGTGAAGTATCCCAAGAATGGAAAAACAAGCACCACATATATTCACCAGCAAACTGGTATTAACTGAGCAGCACCTAAGTGGACACATAGGTACTACAGTAATAGGGTATTGGGCATGGGGGACGGGGGAGGAGGGCGGGTATATACATACATAATGAGTGAGACATGCACCATCTGGGGGATGGTCATGCTGGAAACTCAGACTTGTGGGGGGAGGGGGGAAGGGCATTTATTGAAACCTTAAAATTTGTACCCCCATAATATGCTGAAAAATAAATAAATAAAATAAAATAGAAACACACACACAAAAAAAAGAAAATACAAGACAAAATGGTACTACAAATTTAACACCACAGATTAATATTTTGTTAAATTTAATATAGCCTTTACATAGTTTTAAACAATGGTAGTATATATGTATAATTTATTCACTGTATAGTCAATGTCGAGTGGTTATGAGAATTTTAGAAGTTTCTAGTAATAACATGTAAGGCCTGCTGCACAGATTCTTGTACCATAAGCTGAGAATTACTAAAATCAAGTCTTATGGTAATTTTTTAGCCTTATCTCTATTTCTTCATATAAATGACAGGATTCTGAGTTGTAAATTAAAATCTTGAGAAAATGGTCTACATGTATATTTTTAATTTATTTTTTGTACACTATGTCAAAAATTATGATGGCATAATCTCTCAACAACCAGTAACAGATTTATTAACAGTCAAAAAATTATCTCATCGGGGGGAGGGAGTGGGCAGGGGCAATATTTGTAACCCTAACAATATTTGTACTTCCATACTATGATGAAATAAAAGAAAAAAAAATTATCTCATCATGCAGACCACTAGTGAATGGCAAAGTATATAAAAATAAGGGTAAATGATCCTAAGTATCAGTCTCCACAATCATGATGGTCACGCCCCCACACACATTCACATACACAGTTCTCTACAAAGCAGAGTATGTAACCACTAGAATGACACACACAGCCACATAATTACCAACTGACCAGAATGACTCAAATAAAGTTAATTTGTTCCATTAGAGAAGATCTGTCTGTAAACCTCCAATGTAATAAATAAGTGTCAAATTACCTCTACCTTGAGATAAGCCAAATAGACCATGACTAAATATAAAGGGAATCAACCGGAATTGATTTACTGTTTGGGTCCATTCATTGGAACTAAATGACCACCCAACTGAGCAGGGTCTATCAGACCATTTAATAATATAACTACCATGTATAGCATAAAGGGATACATACACAAATAGTTTTTTCAGCACCTTACTCAATTGTATTATGAATCTATTTTCCCCAAATTTTGTCTGGTTTAGAACATTTTGCAAGTTTCATAAAAGAAACAACATTCTTTAGAAAGTATTAGAACAAACACCTTTTGACATAGGCACTAAAATTCTCCCTTAAATTAATCTAACATGACACTACAAATGTAAAAGTAACAGATCTAACTTGTTTTCTGAAAAATTTCTTCTTCACTTGATCTTAGCCAAAAGGCAGAGAAGCAATGAAAACTTTCTTCTTGTTCTCAAGGTTAATGGCTTGCCCAAGACAGGTAAAATCACCCTCAACACCCACTACACAGCCATCAGTGGTCAGAGCCAGGTGGTGAAGACAGAATTGTATCTGAGTGCTAGCTCATTCACTACCTATAATCACATTTAAATAAAGTTATAATTATATAGACAACTAATGTTCAATAGCATTAAATGCAGTATTCACCATGATATGACAACAATTTTAGCCAATCTAATTTTTTGGTCAATCAATAAATATTTATGAGCAAGGAACTGTATTACAGAATGAAATCACAATTTCCATGGGGGCTAGGTTCTGAAGTCAGCAGGGAAGGTGAAAATCAACATGATCAAATTACCCTGGAATACCCCAATATCATCCATAAAGCACCATAAACATAGTTTTGTATATTCAACTACACGAATCTTGAGGACCTCTAAGTATGATAAAAGGAAGGAAGAAAAACAAAACCAATATGCACATATTAGGACAGTTCATTCCTTATGAACTTACTAAATTCTTAGCAAATGGGTATGGGTCAAGTATTCTAAAAGGGTCCTGATTGCCTATGGAGTGTATATATTCTCTTTTAATATTTAGGATCTATACCCTTAATACAAGTTAATGGATTTGCTTAATACAAGATGGGGGAGGAGAAGAGCAGCAACTTGGAAAGGACTGTGGGTGTGTACACTCACAGTCTGGCAGAAATTTAAATGCCTATATGCAACTTTGCTGTATTCTATAAGCCCAGCTGCTGGATCTCAAAGAACCTATAGCTGACATGGCATTAACATGTAAAATGTTAACTTTAAGAATGAATATACTTACTTCTACACTTGCATTTCATTGATTAGGCAATAAATGCTTTTATTATATGCCACCTATGGAAAAAAAACTCAGTTGCTGCTCTCAAGGAGTTTACAGTCTAGTGATGAAAGATCATTGCTAAGTAAAACAGCAGGATAATGTACAATAGTACAATGATGCAGGAAGTAAATTCCTAAGTCTGCCTGATGGAGGCAGGAAAGGCTTCGAAAAGGAAATAGCAATGGAGGAGAAGATATTCTAGACACAGGGAAAATTTGCATTTTTAAAAAACCAAAAAACTCAGGAAGATAGGAGAATATGGCATGTCTGATCTTCATGAGCTGGAAATGACGGTACATGTTTCACAATATTTCTTCATTAGAAAAAACTTAACTATTGGGGTTATAGTGAGGCTTTATAATTAATACGAAATTCACAATATTCTGTATCTGCCAATGGTTCTACAACTAACAGTTCTGCTTCTTAATATCCCCACATGTAAATGGGACCTAATCGTGAATAAGGATAGCAATTTCAGGAGAAAAAAAATATTTACCTGAAATTTCTATTTCAGCTTTTAAGACTCAAATGTATATACTCTTGACTGCCCTAAATAGAAATGGCATATGGCCTAATGCTGAGTCACATCAAGTAGATCTGAGTCCTGGCTCTGACATTTCCTAGCTATGGGATACTGGGAAAGTTACTTAAACTTCCTAAGTGCCAATTTCCTCACTACAAAATGGAGATAATACTACTGGTGAGCTTGCAGCACCATTTGTGAGAAGATGGCCATCTATGAACCAGAAAGCATGCCCTCACCAGACAAGCACTGTGATGAGTGATAGGGATACAAAGAAAACCAAGACCTAGAGTTTAGCAGGAGAGATAAATGCTGTAACTTTCAGAGATGCTCAACACAGGAGACCACAGAAGGATTACAAAAGCCAAGAGTACCTAATATCTGTAAGAGTCAGAAAAATCTTCATGAAAGGGATAACCTTATACACATGGTGAGAAAAGGCCCAGAAAGGTAAATGACATGTCCCGGATCACCCAGCAACTTTAAGACATAGCATGCTTTCTAGATCTCAGCTCAGAGTTCTCTCTTTACTCAATATATTTGTTATTAGTAATTTCCTGTGACTAGTCATTAGCCCATGTACCACAGATAAAATTTGTTTTTGTAAGCCACACCTTCCCCCACCAAAAAAGAGGGGGAAATAACCTATAGAAAGAGCATGGGACAATAAACAGTAACAGGCAATGAGGATTCAAGAAACCTTGGATGCACATACCAGTTCTGACACCAAAGAAGCTGGTGACATGGGGCAAGTCACTCATCGTGCTTTTAGCCTTAATTTCACTGGGTACTCTAAAAATATTAACAATATAAGTATATATTTCAGTAGAACCATTTTTCAAACAAAAGCTTCCTAGAAGCTTAATGTGTGCGTGGGGGGTGGGGAGGAGGAGGACCTGCTCTGGTTGAAGATAAAGTGGGAGTATAGACCCCTGCCCAGAGAACACCTTGCCATCTCCAGGGGGTGGGCAAAGTATATCTGCAGAATTCCTAGGTCACTCAAAATAATATGGAAAACCACTGGGGTAGACCAGTGGTTAACATACTCAATCTTGAATTTCACCAATCCAATCAAGTTCCAAAAAGATTTTAAATAACTGACATGGGATTTTTACTTTCTCAAGTAATAATGACTTTTTAAAAATTATCAGAATTATTTCATAAATGAAAGGATATTTTAGCACCAAAAAAGTAGGAAGAACAAAATATCAAATGAATAAATTTAGCTTTGTTTTATGAAACTACTGGTGGGCCAGAGAAAAAGTCATTGAAGACCAGTATATTAGAAAATCAGTCCAGAGAAGCTCTTTTCAAGTTCTAAAATTATGTAACTTCTACCTCTTTGGAGCTCCAATTCTGAGAGAGCCAACTTCAAAACTATATTTCGATTAGTACTGAGACCATCTTAGGTATACAAGAAATTATTACCACTATTTATTAAGTAAATAAAGTAGGCCAGGGTCATTAAAATAAAAAAGCAATAAAAACCAGAAAGATAAAAAACAAGTAAATTTATATTGCCTATAAAATTTCAACCTCAAAATGTATATTTTAGTTATTTTATTAATATAATTTTCCCCAAGAACTATTAGCATCTATAATATCAGGCAAAGCAACTTTGAACTTTTCAGTGTTTATGTGTCTCTAAGCTATTTCCTACTCTTTACTCCTTTGTAGTCAGTGTTCAATTTCATCAACCTCATACTTTTGTTTAATAAATCCTGCTTTCTTTTCAAAAGCAGCACAGCACTGAGATATTCTGAGGATCTATTTCCTCAGAAATAGTTTCAGCACTATTGTTCTCTTTCTTTACATTTCTGCAAAATCTTTCCAGCAACCAGAAATTACTACAAGTACTTGTGACCCTCAAAGCACCAAGAAATGTAGCTGGATAATGAGGTAAAGCTATGTTTCCAGGATTATGTAACCTCCCTGAACCCAAAAGGCAATGTGATCTATTGATCACTGCTTCAAGTATTTTTTCATATCTCAATTTAAAATCTTTAAGATTATACAACATCCTGCTAGCTAAACCAAAAGCAATTCTATTGTGCAGTTCAAATTTTTCTCTTTAGCAGAAAAGTTTTGAGACCCAAAGACCTGTATCTCCCAAACCACTAAATATTAGTTACCCGGTAAACTTTCATAAGAGTTTCAGCTTCATGTTTCTTATCCATTCCTGACACTGCACATAACATATTCTAGGGAGATCTTAGATTTACCTTTTAACAAAAAGTTGTGTCAGATAGCTGACAGGTCAATTCCAACTTTATTTTAGCCTACTCACACTTTAAAGCAATTTTTCTTAGAAATACTCTCAATAAGACAGGGAAGAGATAACCAGTAATCATCATTTCTAAAATTGCAAGGCTCATTATCATTAAGCCTTCACTTTCCTGGGAAATAAAGATAATTCTGTTAACTTTCAGACACTTTTCGCAAATTTTAAAAAAATACTGTGTCCTTTATATGCCTTCTTGTATAATAACATGACGTATGCTGCATGAAACACAAAAAAGTAGAAAGACAGCAACGTGAATCCTCTCTCACACTTTCAGTTTCTATGTACTGATTACTTAAAATAGTCATCAATAAGTAAAGACTACATTTCCCGGTGAATTAAATCTGCAAAAAACCACTTTCTATTAAGATATCTTTTAGATATTTTGTAGGTTCAGGGAACAAAGGGATGCTCTAGCTGTAACTGAACCAAAGTGCTTCAGAAGGCAACACCCGCAAGTCACACAATGATTATGTTTAAATAAAATGATCAAAGACAACATTTACTAAAAAACTAAGTCATATCTGTCATTTAAAGCACACATACACTTAGAGAAACCTAGTAATTCATATATTTCCTCATAGATATCACAGAACTTTGGACCATCACCCCTGTACCAAGTCTTTCCAAATAATATCTTCCCGGTTTGTTTCTAAAAGGCACCTGAAAAGCCAAGAAAGTCTTCATCCCCTGTTACTTTCATTTGAAAAGAAACTGGGTACAAAAAGTTGGTTTCAAGCTAATTTCTTGTGCTCTGTCAGTCAGCCCAAACCTGTCACTGTTCCCAGTCCTCAGTGTCTTAGGGATTGTTTGAGTTCTGACTACATTCTGGCCACTTATCCCTCTGGTAATATCGCTCTTACAAAAAAGGCTGCCATCTCTGAATACTCAGACAAGGGCTGTGAAATGGAGGTAGCTCAAATATTCAGAGCAATAATGAAACACAGCCTCTCTCTATTTAAAGCTCCTGGCTGAGCAGCAAAGCCATGTCTACTGCAGAGCCTCTTCTTTTCATTCCCAGTACAATCCTTAGTGCTTGTACAGAAATGAGACCTTCTTTTAATGACAAAGTCTCCTTCCTTTCTTCGATGTCAAGAAACAAACACAGGACAAACACAGAAGGGGGAGTGAGAAATCGATGGAGGAGTTTGGCTTAAGGAGATCGGCCCCAATGGAAAAGCCCAACTCTGATCGCCTTTACAGTTCTGTTTCACATTATTAAAACAAAATATACATACTAATTTACAGGGAAACAAAAGAAGAGGGATTCAAGAGGCAGTATAAAAAATAAACCACATTTAGCAATATATACAAATAGGCATGAATACACACAAAGGAAATGCAGTACCAGAGCTTTCATTGACTCTAGATTTTATCTTTCATTCTACATTTATACATGCAGAAAAAGAGAGTTTTCTACTGAAATAGATTTAACTTTACACTGAACATGCAATATTCATAAATATCAAATGCCTTCATTAGAGTTAAGATTTTCTTCTCAAATTTAAATTTTCTCCCACTACAGCCTCTAAGATCTCATTTCCCTGTCATGGAGGGTCATGTCTGCACTTTAAAACATAGCAGAAGTCACCACCTCATTTAGCAGTCAGGCTGCACACACCGGAGCTCTCATTTTCAAGCACCTTTGAAGACAGAGGGATATTTAATACTAAATATGAGCAGTCTTTTCATCTTACACTGTCGAATAATTGCTTCCTACTTCAGAACCATAGCACAAGTTATCATCTCTGACTTGCTCT
Organism: Mirza zaza; assembly: GCA_008750895.1. Taxonomy (NCBI): domain Eukaryota; kingdom Metazoa; phylum Chordata; class Mammalia; order Primates; family Cheirogaleidae; genus Mirza; species Mirza zaza. The sequence goes on from VSMD01114368.1 coordinate 7,068, forward strand.
CTAAGTGCTATGGCCAGCATGAAAAAAAATGACAACAAACATTATGGGGTTCCCCAAGGGAGTTAGAGCTTTCCTAACTCCCAAAAAGAAATCACTGCTACTCAGACATAGCACAAGGAGATACAGCATGAGAAATGACATCTGTTTTATTGGGCTCTGATTTTGGGAAATCATTTCTTCTCAACATCCTCAGAATGCAGACACTAAACAGTTCTCAGTGGCAAACACACCAGATAAGAATCATAGCTGCATTGGATGGCGTTTATATTAAGAATTGTACGTAGGTAGTTGAGGAAAACTACATATGTATTTGCTAAAGATTATTGTTAACAGAATGCAATGAAGGTGGGAGATACAGAATGCTGTTCGCCTAGATTCTAGGAGCTGAACTGACGCTTATCAAGTTGGGTTCACACAGGCTCTCTATGTAAAGATGACAGGGATGAAAATCCTATCAGGCCTGGCCCACAGAATCAACTATCTTTTATATTTAATAGACACAAAATAGAATGGGAAAAGGTGGTAGGGGTAAATGGGGAAAAGCCCATTGGGCTCTTTTCATCTTGCGTCATACAGTAAGCAAAAGAACATCAGAAAGTAAATAACAGGCCACATGGACCTAAAACCAATCAGAATGTCATGATATACAAATAAATATGAAATACACAGTGAAAAGAAGAGGATTTAAACTTCACTTCAAACTGCACATACTGCTTTTGTCAAAACATAAAACTCTTTTGTCAATTACATCTTAATAGAACCAGGAAAAAATATGCGCATATAAACACTTACCTTTTCTTGTCTCTTGTTGGCTTCTCTTCTGGCTTCCCTTTCTTTCAGTCTTTTCTCCTATGAGAAGGAGGGGAAAATCAGTAACTGTTAGGTGTGAAACAGGCTACACATTCATTACAGCTTTATTTCTTTTTTTTTTTTTTTTTTTGAGACAGAGTCTCACTTTATTGCCCAGGCTAGAGTGAGAGCCGAGGCGTCAGCCTAGCTCACAGCAACCTCAAACTCCTGGGCTCAAGCAATCCTGCTGCCTCAGCCCCAGGTAGCTGGGACTACAGGCATGTGCCACCATGCCTGGCTAATTTTTTCTATATATATTAGTTGGCCAATTAATTTCTTTCTATTTATAGTAGAGATGGGGTCTCGCTCTTGCTCAGGCTGGTCTCGAACTCCTGAGCTCAAACGATCCGCCCACCTCGGCCTCCCAGAGAGCTAGGATTACAGGCGTGAGCCACCGCGCCCGGCCTACAGCTTTATTTCTTAAAGCAAGTTGAAATGTGACATCCATTTCTCAATATTTACTGAGTACCCATTATGGGATTGGCCCATCTTTTATCTTCTAAAAATGGAAATAATGGGAGCAAACACTTCATAATGCTGATGTAAGAATTATATAAAATAACATTCATTAGTGGTTAGCATAACATCTGATATATGACTGGTACACAATCAATGTTGGCTACTAGAAGGAAAAAAATGTGATAATGACTATTTCCTTAGTCCTCTAAAAAAAAATCCTCACTCTGGGCGTTCTTGAGAAACTGGCAATGTTTTCTCAAGCAAAAAACATTGGATGGCATTCTTATAAAGAATGTTATATTATTTATTAACCTTTTTGTAATTTCTCCATTAGTTTTCCATTGATCACGAAATTAGGTAGAAAAATGCAACACCCAGATTTTTTAAATAAGAAAAAAGAAACGTGTAATATTAAAATTTAAAGAATGTAATATTAGAATATTAGAATATCAGGTAATATTAGAATGCTGCTTTAAATTAAAAAACCTATCTTCCTCTCCAAAATAAAAGAGTTAACAATAAAAAGGCTATTCTCACTCCCTAAGTACACAGCTAACAATTTATATATTTTTTAAATTTTGATGAATTACTAGGTCAATGTGAAAAGTGAATGGATAGAAAATTTTTCATGAATATGAAAATGCAATCATGATTCACTATTACATTAAACACATATTAACATGCAAATGAACATGTTTTCTAAGTCTGGGCACTCCTTCATTACCATTATGCTTTATAGATATGTGACTTTCTCCAGATTTAAAAACCAATGCCAATCCATATTCTGAGGACAGACCTGAGGCTACTCTGCTACTTAATCATCAAGGAAGACAGAAATTGTTACTATACATGTTGTCTACCTTTATAAAATCCCTTGTGACAAAGAACATAAAGTCTCAAAGGGCATTATTAAATACTAATTAATTCAAAAAGGGAGTTCACAGAGCTTATAGATTCAGTTTTTATAGCTTCAGATTGCACAGCAAGAAAGCTAAATTCCAAGTGAAACTAAAAAATTTCATATTTAGCTGGGCGCGGTGGCTCACTCCTATATTCCTAGCACTCTGGGAGGCCGAGGCAGGAGGATTGCTTGAACTCAGGAGTATGAGACCAGCCGGAGCAACAGTGAGACCCCATCTCTACTAAAAACAGAAAAAGTAGCCAGGCATGGTGGCGTATGCCCTTTGTCCCAGCTACTCGGGAGGCTGAGGCAGGAGGATCCTTTGAGCCCAGGAGTTTGAGGTTGTAGTGACCTATAATGGCACCACTGGACTCTAGCCCAGGCAACAGAGAAAGACTGTCTTTAAAAAAAGGAAAAAATAATCCAAATATAAATGCAAACAGCTACTGTCTATGTGTCACATCCCTAAAGTAACAGATGTTTTGGTTCCCCACCTCCCAGCCCCAGGGCTCCCTAGCCCAGGTACCCAGCCACTAACAGTGGGCTACAGACCCAGAACCACAGGCCCAAGTAATACATGTTGAATTATTCTGTTTCTGTGATCATTATTCTTTTTCTTCTTCAGCTTCGGAGAAAATGGGTAGTACTCTGACTTCCAAATAAAACATTAAACTAACAGGGCAGGTAAAACTTAATATACAATTATACAAGAGAAACATTCTAAAGATTACTTTGAAGTTCCAGAAATCAAGATCAGGCAAAGGAAAGATGAAGAAAAGAAAAAAGCTCAGGAAAGATTTTGGCTTGCTCATTGTCAAAGAGCTGAGTTAGAAACAGACTGATCTCAAACCTGGGTTTTCATGTGCCATGTCTAGTGATTTTTCCAATACATTCTTAATAATAAAAATGTTAGGGTTTGGGGGTTTGTAATATTCTACAAATATTAACAGATGAGACTTTAAAAACAGAAGAAAATAACTGCTAGTATTATTTTAGCAAGTAGCCAATTAATGCAATAGTTATTATCAAACTCTATCCCTGAATTGGTTTTCTAATGAGATTATGACAGATATTCTGCCACTAAAATAAATTAATCTGAATGTTTCCTTTAATTGCAGGAAAAATAAGTTAATGGGTGGCAGTTTCTAAATAATTTGTGTGTAATTTCTTAGAAGTTGGCACTAATTTACTGATTTTCTTTAAGCATTTGCAAACTACAAAATTCATGAAAGTAGCAAAACTACTTTCTGATTGTAATTGTGCTTAGTTTGAGAGTTGGCTTTAGCTTAAGATACATGTATTTGTAATTTTATCTCCCTTCTCTCCCCCCCCAATTTTTCCTGCTTTAGATACTAAAATTAAGCATAACAGTATTTTATGTTATTCTACAAAAGATCACAATCACTTTCAAGTGTTTTGCTGCTTAAACTAATTTTAAGGCCACAGCTATATAAAACATCAAATAACTACAGAGAATAAAATCGTTTTATTGTACTTTCATAAAATTTTATTTGTCCATTAGTACATTATTGCTATTATTTTCTTACCAATAGTAATAGCTCAGAAGTAAGTATTAACAATGTGCTAGGCATTTCACACATCAATTTGCTTTTTTAAATCTATGTAACAGAACTTGCAAGGTATTATTATTACCATGATATAGATGAAAAATGGAAAATCAAAGTAACTAATCTGCCTGATGTCACACAGATAGTGAGTTACAGACTTGGGACTAAACTAGGTCTGTGGAGCTCAAGTCGTCACTCCCTCAACTCTAGCACACCACTACACACCGCACTCTTCCATTAGAAGGTTAGACATTTAGCTTTATATGGTCATACATAGCATTCTTATCTTATTAGTATGTTTTAGGCAAATGTTGCCACTTCTTTCAACAACAGAAATAGTCTGCTACCATATGGGTGTCTTTCCATCCTGATAACATTGTTTTTTTCTGACAGCATTTTTGGACATTACTTAATTTTTGCCAGTCTCCTGCATAGAAGAAACAGATAATTGGCCACATTTAACAGTCATACAAATTTTTGTCGTAATTATTCAATAATTGGGCCTTCTCCCAACACATTAGAGTATCTGAAAATGGTACTCAAAGTTGAAAAGAATAACCTTTATATGTTTACAACAAAGACAACCTTTCTACCCAAGTAAACATAACAATTTCCATGCTGGGGCTTTTTAGTTAGCCATTTAACCACAGCAGAAAAAATTACTGATAATTTTCTATCTCTACTGAATTCCGGTATTAATTCATTATAGTCACTAAAGGATATTTTAAATTTCAGTTTTCAACTGGCTATCAGAATCTACATGCACAAACAAATGAGATAATTTTCCCTTTTATGTTTTCTACCACAAGTCTCAGACAGTGGAGGAATATTCAAAGACTTCTGCAACAGGAACTGAACATGCCTAAAACATGAAGCAGAAATGCATTAAAGACAATAAACTTTCAATACTGGGTGAAACAAATGGAAAATAATTTGAAGTAAAGCATTACAAAACTTTTCTTTCTTATCTGAAAAAGCTATGTTAGTACATTGTCGCAAAGAGTCAAGACTATTCCTTACTCTTTAAACAGAAGCACAGGAAAACAGGAAGTAGAATTACAGTAATTCAACATTTATAAATGGATGTAAGTAAGACAGTATATTCTTTGTGGTAGAAAAACAATTTTTTTAAAAAAGGTTTATGACAAGACAAAGATAAAAGGCTGGAGTACAATGACTTGGGAGGGATAGTATAATTGAATTTTATTAGATTCGGTAGCTGAGGCCCACCTTTCTACCAATTATGTGTGGTCCAAATGCTTTAAATTCTTTATTTTTCCTATTTTTTGAGGGCATATTGATAACAAAAGCTATTTTATGCCACAAAAGGGGCAAAATTTTATCTTTAGTTCTGCCATGCTACAAATGATTAAGTAGAAGGAGAGCATGAAATTCAATAATGAAAATCAGGTTCACGAGGGACAGAAAAACAGAAAATCACATTTCAAGGTACAAAATACTGCCTTTCTAGATATTATACTTCTTTTGGTTTCTCTCACACTATAGGTCTTTAGCTTCCAGAAAAGAAAACACCATGAAATATGAATTTTATGAGCAGTCAGGACTATGCATTTAACCCTTTTTCATTCTACAATGGTGCTTGAAAATTTGTAGATTTGGAAATACAACTCATTTTTCATGTGGTAATGGAAGCACAACCCATTTGAACAAATCTCAGGCAACAACGTCAGTCTGGTAAGGAACTGGGAAGAAGAGGACATTCATCTTTCTTCAGTATATGAAAGACTCTTTTTCAGGGAAGAAAACCAGATCACTAAAATGAGTAAAAAATGAGAATTCTAAGTCCTAAAGATAACTCCCCTGCCATCTAAGAAAAACATTCCAGTATATCCAACTCCCTCCCAGGAACTCAACACAACAAGGTTGTATGATCTGTTACCTATTCTACAGAGTTCTGCTTGAACAATATAAAAAAGTAGTCTTACAGATCTGTAACTACTTAATATAACAAGGATATGAAAACAGAGAGAAAAAAACTGACACAGAAACACTGTTTCACTAGTCAATGCCTTTCAATATTTACTGAGCTATCATGTGCCAGGCCACATAGTAGACTCTGGATATATAGTAAGGGGCAAAAGAGACAAAGACCAGCCTCCCAGGGCCTTTGTAGTCCATGATTTAATCTGTCAGAGTCCTTGATTCCAATGGCTCCAAACTCTGCTCCTCAACCGCAGTCTCCAACTACTCACTAGCAGTCTAAACCAGTCTTCCTCTCTAACACCATATGGTATTTAAGAAAAAGATTCCACAAAAGAATAAAAATAGAGGTAATAAACAGCTCAAAGACTTGGCACACAATTGATGGAGAAGATCTACATAATTTTGTATATTTCTCTCATTTTTGATGCTAGATATAAAGAGGGCCCAAACAGCAAGACATTGAACAGAATAGCACTAGATGCCATAAGCTCATGAGAAGAACAGAAAGCTCCCCACGCAAACATCTCTAAATTATAGGACAAAGGCTTTGTAGTAACAAGCTGGCCCATTTTTTAACAATAAATCTGGTTGTGACAGTGCTAGGAAGGGCTGAAACTGGAAGAGAACAGGGTTGTCTAGAAAAGGATCTCTTTTTCCTCTCATGTAAATAAGCTTTACTCACAACATCCAAGTCAGAATTAGGCACCAGATGTTTAGCTCCCTTGCTCTCAGGATGACACTTCTGGCCTTATAATTTCATAAGACCATGTGAACCAGATCAGTCTCTAATATCACCTTAGACTGCTAAGTGGCCATTGCTACTGAAAAATGGATTCTGGTACTACTATCTGTATCTATATTGCTACACGATGAACATTCAGGAAAATGTAATTATGGTATAGGGTCCTAAACTATACTACTAACCACAATGTTTTATTCTTAAATTTATTTGAGACCAATGATTTTGATATGGAAACATGAAAATTTTCCATTATTTGTGATTCCTTCTTCAAAACCCTCCCACTCCTATCATCATCCTCTACCTTTTTATCATCATCCTCTACCTTTTTAACACTGCTTCAGAGTTACCCTGTTGCAGGAGATGTCTCAAGGGTAGAGACAAGTAGCAACACAGCTGTAGTGTTGCTACACGCATAGTTAAAAACACAGTCTATAGAATAACAAAGACCTCAGTAAGAACCTCAGGGCTATTTGTAGGCTATCGGGTCTTGGATACCTTACTTGACCCTTTGAAGTCTTAGTTTTATCATCTGTAACAGGAGGCTAGTTCACTGATTTTAGAAGTTAATTTTTAGCATGTAATATGAGGGTACACTCAGTGTGGGGTCCAGTTAAGTAACTGCTACTTGTTATTGTTAATATTCTTATTACCACTATTGCCAAGACTACTGCTTCCTTCTTTCTTATCATACAAATTTATGATTAAGCCACCTGGATTCCATGCCAAATTAATTCCGTGCCAACAATAAAACAAAACAGATTTCCTCAAATGTCCCTTTAATTCTTTCTTAACATTCTGATGTTCATGCTGATAGTAAGTAGAACCCACAGCAATACTATACCATCTTTGCAAGCAGTCCATAGCCACGTCTTGACATGTTTGTTATCTAAATACACATTCTGATATGGAAAAAACACTCAAAGCAAATTACAAGAGAATGAAAGAACATAATGAATTGTTTCCCTCTGTTCTCAGCTGTGATAGCAGATATTATCACCTTAAATACAAGTGAACTTTCAGAACTATAAATGATGATACATACCACAGAGCAGATTTTCACTCCATTAAAGTAAAAACCTTTCAATGATGAGATCCACAGCCCATCTTTCAACAGTTCTGACTGAATTATCAGAAAATACACTGTTTCCAGGCAGAATTCTGCAAATAACTAATTTGCTAAAGGGCTCATATGCAAAAATTGTAGTTTCTGCTATGTTTTTATTTCTAATGTATGGTTTCAAAAAGTTCTTCAGAGAAAATAAAAGTAACAGGTGTACTTAAGTACTGCCAGGCAAATGTGAAAATTGGGATGGTCTCAGAAGAAAACAGTACTTAAAGGCTACAATGAAAACTCATAACAAATAAAGCTAAGGGACATAAAGCAGTTATAGAAGGAACTCTGAAGCCCAGAATCGTGGCTATGAATTGCGGCAAGGGAGCAGCTGAGTTCTACTACTCCCAGCAATGAAACTACATGGGTTTTGTTTTTGTGCTGTAAATCTGTTAAAATCTTTATACCTCTTATATCCAAAGAAATTGAAATTAGTATGCTGAAGAGATGTGTGAACTCTCATATTCATTGCAACATTATTAATGATAGCCAAGATATGGAAACAACTGAAGGGCCCATCAATGGAACGATGGATTAAATGAATGTAATACATACATACAATGCAATACTATTCAACCTTAAAAAAGCACTGGTCATAGGTACAGAGTTTCAGTTAGACAGGAGTAAGTTCTGATGATCTATTAAACAGCATGGTGACCATGTTAATAATAATGTATTGTATGTTTCAAAATATCTAGAAGATGATTTGAAATCTTCTCAGCCCAAAGAAATAATATTTGAGGTGATGGATATGTTAATTGGTAAATTTGATCACTGCACAATGTATGCATGTAACAAAACATCACACTATACCCCATAAATATATATAACTATTAGTCATCAATTAAAAACATAAAACTTGAAAATAAAGTTAAAAAGTAGATTAAAAAAATCTTTATACCTCAGTTTTATGCAATTTTAAAACAAAGATATTTACTTGAACCACAGTAGAAATTATACAGCTTTCAAAATGTGGTAGATGAAAATATGAGTCAAGGACAGGTGTAACAGTATGGAGGAAAAACAAAAAGGCAACAAAATGAGTACTTGAGTCCCACCTTACAAAGACTGAGTACATATCCAAAACTATGATTCAAGGCTATTAACTTTTAAAAGCAAACTGCTTTCAAACAGAATCATTCTGACTAAATTCACTTACATATTAAATATCTTATCTTTTCAAACCAAAATATAAAAGTGTTTTGAACATGCTAGAAAAAAATTCCAAAGCCTATGAAATCTTCTAAAATTGATACACATTTTAAAAGTGTGTCAAATACAGAAGCATGTAATAGGTTTTATGGAGTTTTCTTTTCACACAGAAAATTATTTCAGGCACATCCCTTATTCATAATCTTTTGTCAAAAATTTCTTTCTCTTTTTCTATCTTCCTGAAGTAAAGCTTACCCCTAGACCCTAAAGGTAGTATTTTTGATATTCTTTGGGGACCTAATATATACTTCTCAATTTACTTTCATAGAAGTAACAAAATTATAAGTGACAGTCTTAAGAGTAAAACATAATTACATTTGCCCAAGGCAAAACCTTATGCTAGAGCAACTGTCATTATATTAATATACTCGATTAAGAAAAAAATTCAACTTTAAAACCAATGTGTTCAGATAAAACAAAGCAAAATGATCTGTGCAGGATTAATATATTTAGTTTTTAAAGTAAAATTTTAATAATGATTAAACATAAGTGAACAAGGAAGAAGTCTTTTCATCAAGCAAAACAAGCAACCTGATTTGTCTGGGAGAAAAAAATTACAAATCAAACTTTCATTTTCCAAACAGTAAAGGACAATTTTACTGTCATGCCTTAATTAAATCTACAAAGCCAAAGGATCTCACTGATTGTCTGGGACTAACTCCCATTCCTGCTCCCTCATTTTTCAGATTAGTTCAATGCAATCCAAATTGGTGGCTGGTAATCCAAATTGGATTAATGCCACATTCAGGACTCAAGTACAGGTATTCCACAGTACAGCCCAGCAATCTTCCCAAACACCATTGCTTCTCTATGTCAAATGTTAAAACTTGCCATTGAAGAAAATGTCTCTCGTCTGCTGGGCAAAAGTCTACTCCAAGACAGCTTGCTGCATGACTGATCTGAGCAACAGTACTGTGGTCTTATGTACATTATTGTAATAAACTAATTCCAAAAGTGCTCACAAATGTAGTATGTTCTCTAACACACAAATATGTATGTGTATGAATAACAATTTTACTGATGAAAATACCAGAAAACCAATCATGTAAATATCAAGTAGCATTTACATTAAAGTTGAATAGAGAAAACTATTCTTTATTTCCTTGTGCTTTTCTTCAGGCTACATAATATTTTCTAACTATTTGGAAGGTACATCACAGGATGCCTCGTGCAGATTATGCCTATTTTACATAAAATAGTTGTTACTCGTTTTTAAAAAGACTTTGACTCTTAGTCACAGAGGCAATGACTTCAAAACCCAGGAGTATATAAAGTTCAAGTGATTTTGCTCTCAACTTGTCAGCCCAAAACTACTCTGTTCAACCTTGCTGTGAGGCAGTCATGGAAACAGTTTAAAAATCATATGCTATATTTTAACACTGGTAGAAAGGAAATGATTTAAAAGATGAAAAATCAATGAAAATGGAAAAGGGTACAACAATCTACTTTTCATGTAAGAAAAGGAGAAAATAATATGCATTCTTGTTTATTCCTATCTGCATAAAGAAAGTAAAAAGATACATTAAAAATAAAAGTAGTTAGCTGTTAGTTGAGGTATAAGATGGACATAGAAGCAAGACTTCAATACCTTTTTTTATCATCTTGATTTTAGAATCATGTGGGTTTACTATTCATTCAAAAACATTAATTAAAAAAACAGAGGTACAAACAGCTTTTCTGCAGTGACAGCATATCCACAGTAATCTTCCTGAGGTAGAGGGACCAATGTCTCAGTTTTCTGTTTTTTAAAGAGATAGAGTTTCACTATGTTGCCAGGCTGGCTGCAGTGGCTATGCACAGGTGCTTCGCAGCTCACTAGCGCCTTGAACTCCTGAACTCAAGTGATTCTCCTGCCTCAGCTTCCCAGGTAGCTGGGACTACAGGCATCAGCCATCATGGGCTAGGAACCTACATGGGTAGGATCCATGTATTTTAAATATTCTACCTTCACAGTTTAGGGCAGAGCCTAGCACATGTACACTGTATAACACATACAATTAGCTCCTTTAAAATTAACTTTTTAACAGTTTCAGAAACAATATTCTATAATCTGCATATAGTAATATCTTCCACATGGGAGAAAGAGAAGGAAAGGGGAAGGAAGAGAAATTTTTATTTTACATAAATTCTTCCTATTCCTTCTATTGCTGGCTACAACTTAGAAATAATAAAGGATAAAACACTCTTATGCTCAATCTTCCCCTGGATAAATACTCTTAAGTAGACTTCAAGCTGAAACATGACAAGTTGCTGATACTCTTAAAGATTTAAAAAAAAATTTAATGTCAATTTTCGATTTAAGTACTATACTAAACGCAACATGCAAGAAATATTTAGTTCTCTCATTAACATAAATATCCAACAATTGCAATCAGCATATTTCAGGTTCATCTATTCTCCACATCTCTGGAATGTTTTTTGCAGCATTCATCTTCATCCCTGAAGCTATCTTCAATATCTACTTTTTCTTGTTCATCAAATGCTAATGTGAAGCTGCATCAAATCTTAAAAGAGATGAGAATTGCTGCTATATTGAAAAAAAAGGTGTATTGGTCCATGAAAGGTCAAACAGGAATGAAAAATGAAAAGAATCTTTTTCAGGATGCAGTTAATGAATTTAATATTATGGTAGTGATTTATAAGTATGATATTGTGTTACTCTGAAATCACTGTCTCAAAGGCATGCTAAAGAAAGTTCTTTATGAATATAGATCTTTATTTCAGTAATTGTTTCTTTTATCTAGTGAAATGTCTACTTTTAGGGAATTAAGTAGTATGACACTACAATATCATATGTGACCACTATCTCAAGGATAATAGAAAACTGCCAAGTTTAAGGCCACCAGGGCACAGGCTTATTTATATAGAAGTACTCCCTTTCATAAAGTTTCCATTTTTTTACTAAAATACATTTAATCGTATATCTATTAGTAAATCAATGCTATGGAAAGAAATTTGACTATTAAGTTGAATCTGAAAACAACGCCAATCTTCTCCAATGGGTGAATGGTGAAACAAACCTTAGTACATCCATACCATGGAACACTACTCAGTAATAAAAAGAATAAAGTATTGATACATACAACTTGGATGAATCTCCAGAGAATAATGCTTAGTGAAAAAAGCCAATTCTAAAAGGCTACATACTATAAGGTTTTATATATAGCAGTCTGGTAATAACCAAAATAATAGAAATGGAGATCATAGGATCTCCTACAACAAATAAAATTATAATTATCTAAAAAAAAAAATTTATAACGATAAAAAACCCACTAATATTACTTGGGGCACATCAGATTAAAGGCAGATTTAGGTAACATTTTCAGAAATCAGCCAGTATACAAAGATACCCCCAATGGAAGGAAATATGCAACAGATAAAAGGACAGAATAGCCACAGGTAAAAAAAAAAAAAAAAAAAAAAAAGTGAGAAAACAATGAAGAAAGTAATATGCTTGTAATGAATAGCTAATGATTATTTAGATATATTCAGGCACACACTACATTTCACTCAGTATTAATTCAAGATGGAAAGCTTACCCGATGCTTTGCCTTAATTTTCTTCCTGTATTCTTCTTTGTCAAATTTGTCCTCTTCCTGAAGTCTTTCTTTTGCTTTATCTAAGTTGATACCACCAATGTCATCTTCCTCGTTATCCTTTGTGACAGATCTCTGCATTTGTGGCCACTGCTGAACCAACTACAGACAGAAAAAAGGTGAGTGTCAGGCAGGAAACAGGGAACACTACACACTACTTCCTTTTGTAGGATAGTTCTTAAATGGTGCCTACACTGACTTTCTGCCTTACAACTTGTGTTTCTTAAACTTTCTAAGAAACTTCATAACTAAAGTCAGCAAGCCACAGAAGAGACTGACCCAGTCAGGGTAAAGTAATACTGCCATACCCGATGAAAACAGGATTAAAGGAAAATTTCACGAAATAATTTGGAGAAGGTAGTTGCGGAATAGAAATGCTTCAACAGCTTCTCAAACAGCATTCGTAGTATCCTATTCTCCATAGGACTCAGTTGAAAATTACCTGCACACAGCAGGACCCAGACCGAGTAACGTGTACCTGCTTGGGGCCGCTGTAGCATCTTATGTGTACCTCTAACACATACCTCATGGCACTGTGTTGATTTTCCTATTTCTCTTAGTAGAATTAACCTCCTACAGGGAAGCTGTATGTCTCATTCATTTATCCTCAGAGCTCAACACAGTACCTCGCACATATTAAAGAGGAGCTCGAAACTGATTACTGAGTCACATATCAGCCAGTATTACATACAAGAACTGAAGTACTAAATGTAAAGGAGAAAATTGGTTTGCGTTTCACTGGCCTGCTTAAAGCCACACGATTTACACAGTTTATGGTGAGGAACAAGGTAACTTAGAAGACAGGGCACTGATCTGGGAGTCAGGGGACTTGGCTAAATGTCTTGGCTTTTTCACTAGCCTACTGCATAATGCTGAATAAATTACTTAATCTTTGGACATCTGTATCCCATCCTGAAAAATAAAGAAGTCTGACTTAATAGTTTCCAGGTCTAACATTATAAAGCTCTGTAGACTATTCAGATAAGAATGAGTCTCTTATTTTATCTAATAATTGGTTGCCAGGAGGATTTAAATAGCTGCCACTGTTTTTGAAAGACTGCTAATTAACCTGCAGGCAAATGGAGATTATAGACAAAAACATCACAGGCATTAATGCCTCCTCTCTCACTCTTGTAGCCACCACAGCCTTTCTTTAAGATGAAATTCCTACAGAGCCTCAGCTTTTGGCAACCGATGGGGGTGACAAATATTACTACACGAGCAGCCAGGCTAGTGGTCACTGACCCTAAAGAAACAGCGAAAGGGATCAATTCTAACAGTAAGAATACCATCTGTTCCTTGGACTCCTCATCCCTACTGCTATCACAGAGGGAATGGAGTTTCTTTCAGAGCTTTAGATCAGAAGTTTCAGTATGGCACACAAATAGCTCCTATCGGCAATAAGTATACACTGAAACATTTCATAGTTAAAGATTCACACTCATCCTAGAGCTAATTGGTATAATTTGTGCAGTTAAACTTAGCCGCACATTAAGGAACCTCATTACACTAAGCACACTCATCTTACTTTACAGTGAGCATCAGATGTCACATGACTGTTCTAGGTTAGCCTGCTTCTCCGGTGTTGACCTCTTTGTAGAAATTGTATAAAGAGTCATTATCTATTATTTATAGAGGCTTCCTCTTCAACCTCCAGCACCTTTGAATTGCACAACCTTTTGTTACTTTCCATCATTTACATCCAAATTTTCAACTTCGAAATTAAAAAGAAACATACTCCACTGCATACAGACTTAAGCAGCACTTATGATGATGAAATGTGACATATTATAGTCATGTAATGTGACTAGAAAAACTAAGTTATTTTATTGAGATAAATGCTTCATTCAATAAATCTGAGAGATTATGTTAGGTACTGTTCTAGGTGCTGGGGATAGAATAGTAAACAAAGTCCACAAAATACCTTCCCCTTAAGGAGAAGTGGAGTAGCAGAAATTCACAAGAGTCTGATATACACTGAAGTCACAAAATAACTGAAGTGCTATGAAGAAAAATAACGCAGAGTGAGGGAAATGAGATTACGGTGGGGGTAAGGTGTTGTGTGCTATGTTAGGATGGTCAGGAAAGCCTGTAGGCTGGTGAAATGAGGCCATGAGATGATATTCGGAAGATCTGCAATAACCACAAACTAGTCATCACTCCCTAGGTAAATCTGGATTTATTTCATCATTTAAAAATGAAGAGAATTGTTATGTAATAGAGTGACCTTTCATGAGTAATCACTGAGTGGTAACCCCTTCCCTACACTATAAGTATGTGTTTACAAGAAGGTCCAGGTAAAGGTGAGAGGAAAACTAGGCACCTAGGTGTCTGTGATTACTCTGCAGCAGAGAAGACCCTCCCATATCCAGTGTAGCAAGAAACAATCAAATACAGCATCTAAAATTGAAAAAGTGTAAAGCAGAGATGTTTTAGAGTCAAATAGAATAAGCCATGGCACGTAGCTGTGTTAGTATTCTTGTATTTGCTCCTGAAGAACAGACTGATGAATACCATGATGAGAAAATCTTTATCTATAAAAACAGAATTTAGAAAGTTCAAAAACAACTCTGTGTTGGTGACACCAAAAAGTATCTCAGTTTATTGCCAATAAGGCGTCCTTGTTCACAGCTGAAATGCCTACAGTAATAGCAAAAGGAATGGCCCAGCATGCTGTAGAGATACCTTTACCCCCTCATTACTGAATATAAGTCAGCAGCAAGGGAGCCAAACTCTTCATGATCCTCAGAATGTACCCCTGAAATAAAGCTTTTACAGAATCTTACCTCCCCTTCATCAGTAAATGTTATTTTCTTATTCACTTTGAAATTTCTCTTCATTACTTTTTTTGCTTCTGCAACTTTGGTCACTTTTTTCTTGACACTGGATTTAGAAGGTTCTTTCTTCTGTGTGAGAACATATAAAAAAACACAGATGATTAGGGAAATGGTTGTTTTAATTTAACAATTTAGCTCTGGCAATATACTTTCCAAAACTGAGTGCAATTATTGTCCACTGGCTAACGAGAAGCATCAAAAACACTGTCCGGAAATAAAACTGTACTTATTAACTAACAACCCCTCCCAACGCTTAAGAGTTTTAAGTATAAATAGGAGGAATAGTAGATATAACCTTTACATTTTCTTCTATTACTAGAACTGTCCTATCTGACGACATTGAAGCACCAGAAATTACATGTAATAATTGGGTATAAGATAAATAAAGCTATCTTTCAGATAAAACATAACCTTATTTTAAAATTTCAAGTTGTAAATTTAAATTTTTAAACTAGGAAATGTATACTTGGAAAACAAAATGACTGTAATACATTGTATGCAACCCTACATTCTTCCTTTAGTAATTTACTGTTTGAACACTGCAATTAAGCGTGCTCAAAGGTACAATGGAGTAAAAGAATAAGCTGAGTCAGACCTAGCTAATGGCCTAAACCCACTGTAGCAAGATATTAAAAATTCAAAACCACTGCTTACTTATGCTAAGTGAACCACCTGAGATGGGGCATAGAAGAGGTCATAGCATAACCTGCTTTAAGAAGTGACTCATGTTTGAGAAAGAGCTGGATTTTTCTCCTTGTATCAGAGCTAGTACGACCACTGGTGGTACTTAAAGAAGCTGCATTAGATTAATTAACTATTAGAATGAGCAGGAGTCTTTGGTGTAGTAGGTATGAAAATGGATTTGAGCTCATGTTCTACCACTTTTGAACTATGCACAGGCAAGTTACCCAACCTCTGCATTTAGTTATAAATTGAAGATAATAATAGCACCTATCTCTTGGGGCTGTTGGGAAGATTAAATAATAAATGAAAAACATCCAAAAAATGTTCAATAAATCTCAAATACCACTATTATGTATTGATTTCATGCTCATAAAAAGATCATGCCAACTGCAGAGGCTTAATCTGCAAAATACCAAACAGTAAGCTTCCTAGATGATTGATTTTTAACTCTGTACCAGAGGTAACTACCCAAGGAAAAGTAAGATTAAGAGGAACTGATCCAGGCTGGGTACGGTGGCTCACACCTGTAATCCTAGCACTCTGGGAGGCCAAGGCAGGCGGATTGCTCAAGGTCCGGAGTTCAAAACCAGCCTGAGCAAGAGCAAGACCCCGTCTCTAATAAAAATAGAAAGAAATTAATTGGCCAACTAATATATATAGAAAAAATTAGCCGGGCATGGTGGCGCTGCCTGTAGTCCCAGCTACTTGGGAGGCTGAGGCAGGAGGATTGCTTGAGCCCAGGAGACTGAGGTTCCTGTGAGCTAGGCTGACGCCACGGCACCCACTCTAACCTGGGCAACGAAGTGAGACTCTGTCTCCAAAAAAAAAAAAAAAGAGGGACTGATCCAGAAAACAAGAATTATCAGAGGCTTCAGGGAAGATGCACTAGTTACAACTGTTACATTATGGTAATAACTTTACACAAAAAAGAAGAATTCATTTAATAAGTAGATATTGTTAATAGTGATGAATATATAAATGTCTACATCATAAAATTAAAAACAAAATTAAACAGATGTTTGTGCCACGTTATTAATGTACCATACTTTTAAATAATGGTCTTAGTTATAAAAATTAGCTAGTACATCTGCAATAATATGATTTAAGTACAAGAAAGTTGTTTTGATACGGACAGTTCTGTTCTTTGGGTATTGCCTACAAACAGTGCTTTTGTATTTCTGTATGTCTGGTTACATTTATTTATTTCTCAGACCACAAATCAATTCGTATATAAGGAGCTACTAGCATTTTTAATGCATAAAAAGCTTATGAATAGACTGATATAATCAAAGTTACCTAAGAGACAGAGACATTAATATGCTATAATCACTATGTCTACCCCGACAATTCTCCTATGAAAGAGATTAAGTTTGTCTTAGAGTTCTTCCCATTGGACACTCCACCCTCCTCTATCTCCCAGGTGTCCCTGACTCCACAAATTCTACCAGGTGGTGGCATAAGGCCCTAAATTGTTGGGCCTCTCCTCACAACCCCTTCTTCACCACTGTGCTTGCTCTATAAGTGACTATCATTCTTCCTCAATCACTATCATAATCCTCATTTCCTTATCTCCCTTCACTGAGTAACTGAGTACTAAGTCGTACGGTGATAAAACTCCTAATTTGAAGAGGAACTGGGTGGCAGGAAGCTTGTTAAATAAGATGCTGGCTGTAGGACTCCTATGAGCACAAGAGATTAATAAGACTCCCACTTCCTTCAGCCCAGTCAGTATTTTTACACCTCCTTTTCCTCCACAATGGCTTATCAGAGACCACCACCAACTCAACCACCAGGGTTGGGAACTTCATTAGTGACCTCTACTGTATATTCTTAGTGTGATGGTTAGGACAATTCTTAAGGATCTTGGATTGGATTGATCTTCACTCATCAGATCTCATCTAATGATCAAGAGAATGCCAACTGAACAGTGCAAACTGAGAGGTTCATTATAACATATAACAACTAAACAGGAAGAAGTTATAATTATTTAAATCAGTAAACAAAGTACTAGGAAACTACATGAGCAAACTTTCTAGGGTGATGACAATGGTCCATATCTTAATAAGAGTTTTAGTTGCACAGCTGTAAATTTTTTTAAAAACTCAAATTTAACACTTATGATTTGTGCATGTCATTGTATGTAAATCTACCTTAATAAAAGCCCTATAAACAAATACTGACATGTAGTTAATGCCATGCAAGCTGAAGTATATGGGTGAAAGTGCTGATGTTGGCAATGTACTCCGAAATGCAGAAATGCACTAAGGATAGAAAGATATGTGGGTAATTACATGATAAAGGAAACATCGTAAAAGTTTAATTGTAGAATATGGGTGTTAGGTGTTTCGGTGTCCGAAAGTATACCTTTTATAACTCTTCTGTATATTTGAAAATCTTCATAATAATACAACAGCCCAATCCTAGGAACAGAAGGAAACAGAACAACATACCAAAAATTGTCAGAATAGAATAAAGGTCACTTAGAAAAAAATTCCTGCAGAGCAGATCCTTGGAGTGAGGTGGGTCCAGCTTAAGAGCTTTCAGGAAATCCATGAAACCACTGAAATTATGTGACAAGATTTACAGGTATTTGCATCTTTGCCCTTTTTATGGTTTATCTTGGTTTCTGAAAGGGATCTGTAATTCTCCCCCCACCCAAAAAAAAAGGTTAAAATTTTTAGTGTTAGGGAAGCCACTGAAAGGAGGAACAGAAATTTCCACATGGATGAGAAGAGGCTTGTTCATCATATTTTCCCCAATAAGATGTCGCTTGGCTCTGATATTCTAGTATGATTCCTCACTCATTCAAATATGCCCTGGATGTCAAGAACACACAAGGCATCCCAGTACATACTGGGGACCCAGCAGTGCAAAGGGGGATGTGCTCCCAACACTCATGGGGACTATCTGTTGAAAAAGATATTTAACAACCAACAGAAAGCATTAATGATTGAGTGCTTGGAAATGTGGTGCTTAGAAAAAGACAAAAAGAATGAACTAATATGCGTAATTGAGTGCCTTCCCTAGGTAGTCAGGCGTGAGGAGCACAGGTGAAGACACTTCCTTCTGAGGGACAGATACTTGAACTGAATGGCACACATCACAACACTGCAGCATTACCTGTGCTGCCCACTGACAGTGCACTGCATGTATGGCTTATAAGAGTCTTAATTCAATGTTACACTTTTTTTTTTTTTTTTTTTTGAGACAGAGTCTCACTTTATTGCCCAGGCTAGAGTGAGTGCCGTGGCATCAGCCTAGCTCACAGCAACCTCAAACTCCTGGGCTCAAGCAATCCTGCTGCCTCAGCCTCCCAAGTAGCTGGGACTACAGGCATGTGCCACCATGCCCGGCTAATTTTTTCTATATATATATTAGTTGGCCAATTAATTTCTTTCTATTTATAGTAGAGATGGGGTCTCGCTCTTGCTCAGGCTGGTCTCGAACTCCTGAGCTCAAACGATCCGCCCACCTCGGCCTCCCAGAGAGCTAGGATTACAGGCTTGAGCCACCGCGCCCGGCCTCAATGTTACACTTTTTAATATTAACTTTAGCAGGTAATATACGCACATGTATTCTAGAAAGAATATTCGAGTTAAAAACTGCCTTTTGCACCTTCTTAAGCAACCTCAGTCTCCCTCTCAAGAGGCAATCACTGTTACCAGATTCTGTATCCTTCCAGACAGATTCCACCCACATTCGTGTATGTATGAAAAACTCAAAGTTACTAAAAGAGCTACCCACTGCAATGAATAGCCTTGTTTATACCTATTTTAAAAGTGCTCAAAGAGTATGTCCATTTAAAAGATATTTCCAAACAACACTCCAGAGGTGACACAAATTTTATACTCCCACCAAAAGCTGAGGAAGAATTGATTCTTCACATCTACTTCAAAGTGTATTAGGCTTTATGTTTGCCAATCAACTAAGTAAAAAAATAATATCTCAGGGAAGTTTTAAGTTGCAGATGTATTATTTTATGCATGACGGAACATCTTCTCAAAGGCTTTGTTTTTCTGTGCACTGTCTGCATTATTTGCCAGTATTTCTAATAAGTTGCTGGCATTTTATCAAGTTGTGAAATCTCTTCATTTGTTAAAGATGCTTCAATATTTTTTTGCATCTCATCATTTATGTTTAGATTTTTGCCATGAGTTAATCTTTTGTTGTTTTGCTTTGTTTTGATTTTTCCCCTCACAGAGTTTTTTTTAATTTTTGTATACTCAATTTTATTATTTATAAAGATGTTTTCTGGGTTTGTGTCATACTTTAATTTTCCAATTAGAAGAATCTCTAAAACTGAATTTAACTTTTTATATGAAAATTTTACTTTTTTGGCTGGGCGTGGTGGCTCGCGTCTATAATCCTAACACTCTAGGAGGCCAGGCAGGCAGATTGCTCAAGGTCAGGAGTTTGAAACCAGCCTGAGCGAGACCCCGTCTCTACCAAAAATAGAAAGAAATTAATTGACCAATTAAAAATATATATACAAAAAATTGGCCAGGCATGGTGGCACATGCCTGTAGTCCCAGCTACTCGGGAGGATGAGGCAGTAGGATTGCTTGAGCCCAGGTGATTGAGGTTGCTGTGAGCTAGGCTGATGCCACTGCACTCACTTTAGCCTGGGCAACAAAGTGAGACTCTGTCTTAAAAAAAAAAAAAAAAATTTTTTTTACTTTTTGGGAATTTTCAATATTGACTCTTGGACAAGAAGGTGCTCATTAATACTTTTTATATTCCTATTCATTAAGAAAAATATAAAGTATACCTATTATTAGGTAGGAGTTATATTTTGATTACAAGATTTTATGTTATTGGTACAAGAATGAAATGTATAGCAACTCAAAAAAGTATAATGAAAGAGTAGCTGGCAAGACACAAACCATCAAAATATAACTTTCATTTCTATTTGCACCTCTTCCACAACATGTGAGACTTTAAAAAGCTAAAAGTATCATAAAATACAAAATTGATAAAGCATCAAGTCATCTTCAATGTCCTGTGATAGGTACAGGAAGTTACCACTTATAACTTGGAAAATAAACGAACCACAAATCATAAAAATAATAATGCTTCCTAGCAAAAGGACAGTATTAGTTAACATTGGCTACAAGAAGATTCAAAATATAATCATGGGGAAAGAAAAGATCCTACTACATATCCTAGAGGGGAAGATAAAAAATTATTATAAAATGATATTTTGAATGAAAAGCAAAAACCATACGGAAATGAAAGAATTAAAGATAGTCACTCTAAAGAAAACAGATTTTCATGTTTCCTTAAAGTGTCTTCCATGTGCCAAATAATAATTTATAATGAAACTATCTAAATGTGAAGGAAACCAACAAAATAAAAAACTGTCAACAATGGTGGAGACATGAGAGATTACCTATTATAGCATAAGCCACTCACTTGAAAGACAAGAGCATTTCTTAAGATTGATACACACTGTCTCCCAAAAGTTCAAAATACTTAACTATATACATTTCCATTGGCTAAATAACCAAATTCTACTAGAACTTATGATTTTTTAAAAAGCAGACTAGTGGCCTAAGTATAATTCCTCAGTCATTCTAAATTTACTTAATTACAACAATCTAAATATTCTAATTTTACAGTATAAATTAAGGACACACTATTTTATATTTTAAAGTCATCTACAAAATCTTTTCTTAAGAAATAACACCACCACCAGTAAGTAGTAAAAGTATTGTGAAATTTTTGCAAAAACTATAATCTTAAAATTAAGAGCTACCTAACAGCTATAGAGTTTCAGATTTGCAAGACAAAAAAGTTCTTGAAACCGGTTGTATAACAATGTGAATGTATGTAGCACAACTTGACTGCACATTTAAGAATGGTTAAAATAGTAAATTTTATGTTACATGTCTTTTACCACAACTAAAGATGAAATTTTAAAAGTGAAGAGGAAATTAGAATAATCACAGGACATCAGGTTAAATGTTATTACAGGAACAAAATTTGTCATTTCCAAATTCCTACTTAAATATAAACTTGCTATGACAAACCTAAATGCTACAGCAACAGTCCTAGAATTACACAACACTGAAGGAGATGGTTCAGCCCAAGGATGGGAAGCAGACTGGACAATGCAAGTACAGGGCACAACTGACACAAGAAGACTTAAAGACGCTTAAATATAGATCGACTAAAATTACATAAAACGAAAGCATTTATAAATTATACAAATAATCTTATAATGGTCTAAGAAATCTCATAGGGTTTGTCTTCTAAAAATGTCCATACTTACCAAGCTAATGTTTTTTTTTTTTTTTTTTTTTTTTTGAGACAGAGTCTCACTTTATTGCCCAGGCTAGAGTGAGTGCCGTGGCGTCAGCCTAGCTCACAGCAACCTCAAACTCCTGGGCTCAAGCAATCCTGCTGCCTCAGCCTCCCAAGTAGCTGGGACTACAGGCATGTGCCACCATGCCCGGCTAATTTTTTCTATATATATTAGTTGGCCAATTAATTTCTTTCTATTTATAGTAGAGATGGGGTCTCGCTCTTGCTCAGGCTGGTCTCGAACTCCTGAGCTCAAATGATCCGCCCACCTCGGCCTCCCAGAGAGCTAGGATTACAGGCTTGAGCCACCGCGCCCGGCCCCAAGCTAATGTTTTAAAGTTTAGCCAAAGGAACCCCACAATAGGCCCGGCCATATGCATAAATCTAGGAATAAGACAAAAGACAGATCTGCCTCCATCTCCTCAGTTACCACTGTCTGTGGGAAGGACTGAGGTTGCATTCGCCCATTAAACAGACTCACTCTTTGCTCTCGTCCCCATTACAGTAAACACTACTGTAATCACTTTTTTGTTTTACCTAATAGACTGTAATCTCCATGAGGGTCCCATTTGTGTTACATTTGTATCCCCAGAGTATCACAGACAGAGAGGCATATGGGATATATTCAATAAATATTTCTTGAAAGAAGAATTACTCAGTAAACTATATGAATTACTTCATTTACTGCTCAGAACCGTGAGTCACATCTTGTCCCTACTAATTTTTAATTAGAAAACCAAAGATTAATTTAGCAATTTGTTCAAGGTTGCATAACTTCAACCAAAGTATTTGATTTTGTTCACATTCTTTAATGCTTAGTTGGAATTTCTGTTCAAAATGCCTTAAAAGGTTGTAGCACCATAATTTGGTTCAATGTTTGCCTTTTAAATTTCTAGACATTTAAGAAGAATGTTTAAGAATAGCTAATATAAGAAACTCCTACAGCTTTTTCAACTTTCTTTTAATCCATAACCTATTAAGAAAGATCATGTTCAGGCTTTGATATATAGGTTTGATTAGTTTGTAAAAATAATCTTCATATCCAAATAAGATTAGATCTTGAATATGCTATTAATATCTAAAACTATAAGGCCCCAACCCTACTTCCCCTCTAATGAGAATCACAGATGTTATAAAATTAATTTATATGAAATATTTAACTCTTTATATTGATACTTCAT
Source organism: Mirza zaza (assembly GCA_008750895.1). NCBI lineage: Eukaryota > Metazoa > Chordata > Mammalia > Primates > Cheirogaleidae > Mirza > Mirza zaza. The sequence goes on from VSMD01114368.1 coordinate 30,455, forward strand.
GAATTATATCTAGAAGATCACCTAGAAACCCTTCCAAGTTTTTTATTACATAAATAATTCATATTTATTCCAAACACAATAACATACAGATAAGTGCCTACATATCCTGTCCAAGTTACTGGTTTGACAAGGCTTGATTAGTCATTCTGATCATATTAAGAACCAAACCACAAGTAAATGTTAATCTCTTATTCTTTTCTGTATTGCTAATAAGGCCACGCACTACCATCTGCTTCGTATTCTGTAAATTGCAACCCTAATGTATAATATGATGAAAATGGTTAATGAGTATTATATATTGAGCAACAATGACAAAATATTTATTATGAAATATTCATGATTCATTTTAAAATGATCATAACGGGTCAACATGAATGGGAAAATACATATTACGTCTTCCTTGTTTCTTTCCTCTCAGACCAAATACTACACAAATATGAAGTGATGTCAGCTTTGTTCAGACTTCCTTCTGGTTAAGGAAGATCATAAGGCAAAACCCAGTACTGATACTGCCAACACAATCTTCTATACAATTTTTTTTGACTGCTAGATTCCTCCTTCAGGATTCCTGGTGCCTAAATCCACAGGCTTAACTTGGAATACTTTCCAGCAACTGCTTTTTAAACTAACAAAGTCTCTTCCTGAGCACATGTATCTGCCACCTGAACTACTGAATGCCTTAAGAAAAATAACTTCCAAATATATCTCCAATGTACAGTTTCTATTTCCCTCTGTTGTTTCCCTCATTTTTGAAACACGCATTCCCCAAAACCTTCAAACACCTTCAATATATTTGTCTTTCTGTCCTCAATTTCTCGTCAGAATTAATGTAAGCTTCTTCTTGATTTTAAAAAGGCACTACAAAGCATTTCCGCCTAATAATTCTTTTAATAGTTCAATGAGCCTCCAATTAGTCATCTTTGTCTTTTTCTCTTAAATCGCTCCTCCTACCTTTTTAAACATTTGTAGTGTTGGAATACTTAAGGAAAAATCTCATAAGCCCCTACTCACTACCTTAGGACATTTTTTTTGGGGGGGCAGGGTTCATTTAAATTGTCTCAGCTGTTTACCGTCCTGTTTTCCTGGCTAGGAAATACATATTTGCTCCACACGATGACCCTCCAAAAAAATAATGCCACTACAGTGACAAAATCTCAGATAGTTCCTACTTTTTAACAAAATTATGGAACCAGTCATATTTTGCCTTAGGAATCCAATTTTTAACCTGCCACTTTTAATAAATATTTCTATAATAGGAAGCAGGCAGCTGGAAGCAATTTAGAGAAGCGAAGTCTGATACATTTTTGCCTCTCTTTTTAGATTTCAAAAATATGACAGTATTGATTTCATTTCTAACTTCTGTCTAAATTGGCTATATCAATTTCTGTTGTCTCACAACTTTTGGAATTCTAGAACTTAGAAATGTTGTAAGCTACACACAAAAAATAGCAACATAAAAAGGGAAGTTAATTTGAGTCACGTGGCCATTTGGCTAAGAGGGGTTAGGAAGACTGACTACATAGGGGAGGCAACAAGGTGGTAAAGAACTAAGTTAAAGGACCTGCAGCAGAATTTATGAAACTACTGCAAACAATATGGCAGGCACTACAATATACTTCTCTTGGGGGAGCATATAAGCTATCTACACCCCTACCATCTTCCTTCCAAGTGATACCACTCAGCAAGAATGCACCAGCAGCTAATTTAATCAGAATTTGAACAAAATGGGATAGCATTAAACTAACATTCAAGAATATTTAAATAATAGGTTTAATTGAGAATACCACAGTTGCCTCCAGCACCTACAAGAAAAAACAAATTACTAAACAGTCTGGTTAGCTTTTCTAGAGCAGAATTTCTATAAATTTATTCATCATAAAAGTTTAACAAACAAATGCCATATAGTATTAGACATTCAGTCGACCACCAATTTTTTAAAAGTACGCATGTGCATCTATACTCTAAATTAGTAACAGAATCGCTATACGATTTAAAGCCCTCACAAAGAACTACAAGAATGAAACTAAGATATACACTAAATTCGAACTTGGTTTGGTACCTGGTGAGCCAGCCATTTTTGACAGAGTATTTTTTAAGACATTTAAGAGTTGAAGCCATCCTCTTGGTATCCCGAGATAAGGTAATCACTGCTACTAGTTATCCATGATTCCCATGTCTGACATTTTCCTACAATGGTTGACATTAAAACACAATATATAAATGGACTGCCCCTTAACTGAAAGTACAACAAGCATCACTATCACATCCAAGCCCTATTCACAACTGTCATTATGCAGTAAAGCTACGAAGCTCCACCCTGTATTACATACAAACGTTAGCTAAACAGAGTGTGCCAAACAAGAAGTCAAATGCCAGCCTACGTGTACTGTTTCAACAAAATGTGCTACAGTGATGTCTAATCATACAAAACTGCATATTCTTAAAAATATATCATTTGTAAAATCAAATAATGCTCATTCAAAATACTGGTATTATTAAATATAGAACTTAGATGGATGAAAGGACCCTCCAAGATCACCTTGAGAAACACCCCCACCCCCCACCCCCCGTATCCCTGTGAAGTTAGGAGAATGTCAAGACCATACAGCCAGTACCAGCCAAGTCAGGGCTAAAACTCCAAAACCTCCAAAAACCTAGTCTACCTTGACACCATACGTAATGACCATATCTTCAATGGAAATGTCTCAGAGATTAGACTTTCCTCTGTGAATTGTAGTTTTCCTAAGCAATACTGAGAGATCTCATAAAATGAAAAATTAAGAACAAATTGACAGCAATTAATTTCTTTAAAATAAAAAGAATCCTTCAAGGAACTGTTCTTTTCTTTTATTCATATAGCGACCATAGATATGACTCTCAAAGTACAGCACCTGAGAGGGGGAAAAAGTATTCTATCCCTCAATGCTCTACACTACTTTTTTTCTTGGCAACTTACATGCTGAGCATGCAATGATTAATGCAATTTCCATCTGCCCTCCCCCTCCCCAGGGCTTAATCATAAAAATAAAACTGACAGACGTTGGAAGCTGTTGACAGATTTCTTATTAGTTTTTCTCCCACCTTAGAATGAGTCCCTACTAGTTCATTAGTAAATTTGTCACACTAAAATGTAATGTTTTCAGAAAGTACAATTTACAATAAAAACTACTGCAAATCACAATTCCCAAAGAATAATCTGAGTGAAATTTTTACTAATCTCCAAATTCCACATGCTACTTAACCAAAATCAACTTTTAAAAAATCATTCTCCTTTCTACTGTCCCATACAGACTAGAAAATTTAAGATCTATCAAGCACGAAATTCTTCCCCAAAAGCAAATGTCTTAAGATTCAGCACTGGATACCTTTTCAGACTTGTCACCTTCTACCCTCAGCCCTTTGGTGATATTTCTCATGATACTTCTTATACTCTACTTGCATTTTTAGAAGCTTCTTCTACTTCATCCCTCTGAAACACTAAACTCCCTGAGGACATGGACTTTGTTCTACTTATCTTCTAATTCCTAAAGCAAGCACATACACTACCCTAAACAAATCAATAATTATTTGCGGAGCTGAGTCAAGCCTGGGCTAATCAAAACCAATGTTCTTTCAGTTACATTCAAAGACTCTGAAATGCATTCTATTATTACCTATCCTGATATCAACATGCTTAAACAGCATAGAAATAAACATACTTTACATTTAATTTGACAATCATTTATTGAGAAAATCGATTCACTGGCCCTGTGCGATAAAGTGTGATGTGAGAAGCAGAACTGTCTGAAAAACATCAGGGGTCGCTCTGAACTGCCTAGACAATGTGCTGGAACCACTCTACCGTCCCCCTTTCCAGAAGAGGCTGCGGCCATGCTCAGCTTCCAGCAGGACCATGGCTTCCTCCCTCGGCAGGGCAGACGCGACTTCCCATGGACCCCAACATCTCCACACGCTGGATGGCTGAATTTCTCAGGTGACCGCAGGCACCCACAACTATACCATCTGGTTCCACTGACAAGGTTGATCTGCCACTTCTTCCAGAAGAAGGGAGAATACTACAGGAAAAGGATATCTCAACTGGAATGAAAAGCTATGCTGTGTCTAGCAGACTGCCCAAACTCTGGCATCCTCCTATATGAAATAATAAGGGGATGGGGAAATCATGCCTTCCTTCATCTAAGTGATCCTGGCTTTGTAAATGTCTCCTTTTCCCAATTGAGCCTATTCCTTAATCTATGACATGTATCACTGTGGAATTTGTACTAATCTCTGATGTATGATAAGGGCCAATTCAGAGATTTATCTGACCAATCAAGTTTATTGAACAGTAGTTAATAACAGATACCATGTGCCAGACACCATGCTAAATGTTTTATATTTCACTTACTCATCACAACTACTTTTTGAGGGACTGCTAGCATTTTACAGCTGATACAATAATTATTCAACTAACAGGGACAGAGGCAGACTCTAAACACAGGTCTATCAAACTTCAAAACCTGTACTCTCAAACTTACAGTTCTATTCTTCCCAGGATTCCACAATTCCATTGATTAAAATAAACTCTAGGAACACTGAATTTAGGATGATTTATCTATTCCCCAAATGCTGAAGCCCAAAATCTCCCTTAGAGATAAGCATACGGTTTCTACTTTAACAAATCCTTTTACAGGGAATTCACTAAAGAAAACGTTTTGTACTGGGACACCTATACCTATTTTTCTTGTTTGTTTTTTTTAAAGAATTGTATCAACAGTAAACAATGAGGGCAGTTGCTCTTTTTACAAAAAAAAAAAAAAAAGCTTGTCATTTCCAAACAAACTAGGCAATTCGTATTGGTCAAAATCCTAGTCTAAATGTTTTCAAGTTCCAATATTACTCTCAAGAGGGCTATGTTGGTACTGAAAACAAAGACAAGTTGTATTTCCTTATGTCACTCTAGGAAAAAGACCATAGTATTTACAAATAGAAGTTAAATAAACTTGGGGTAAAAAAACAAGAAAGGTAATGAGAATTCTGTGACAAGCTTTAGGGACAACTACAGGCCAAAAGACAGCATATATAGGACAAAATAGACAGGGAAAAGGACAGCTGTGCAGGGTTAAGACAGTTACAGTGATAAAAAGTGACAATCTGAAAACAAAAAATCACAAGAAAATAAAGGAACAAGGGAGAGGAACAGCTCTATGAAAACAACCTCCTCTCATGATTAGTGATGTGTTGCAAAACCTTTGCACCACACTGCCAAATCATTTTCCCCCCAAGACCTCCCCCAGCCAAACCATGAACTTTACACTAGGAAAATAAAATTAAACAATAGGAAACTGAGAATTTCATAAACAGATACTAACAGGATGCAAAATAATTGCCAGCCATCTCCCAAATATTTTCTCTGTTATACCAAAAGAATGTCTTAGATACAAAACTAGAAGTGATAAATCCCAAATAAGAATCTATTGGAACATAAAATCAATCTTTGGCACTCAGCATGGTCATTTCCAAGTTAGTATACTATCACTGAGCAGTCCTGTTTACAACACATGCTAGACTGTTTCTTCTCCAAATACTTCAGTTATTTAAATCATACAATCATTTGAAGGATCCAGTTGACTCAATAAAACATTAAATAAAACTTAATGATGATTCTAATAAAAGCTCTTCCTCAACTAATTTCGAATACATTCAACTTCAACCAAATGAAGTAAACAGGTTGAACTGATAAAAATCTTCTCTATTAAAATGCAATTAATTCTCTACTAGTATGTTAATATTTCTGGAGTTACACTATGACACTCACTCATAATTTGCCTCATTAATTCCAAATTAAGATGGTAGATGTCAAAATTTCCTATCAAAGACCATAAACTACCATAGAATAATTTGATCAGAATAGTCACTATTTCAGTAATTTAAGTACCTTCCAGAAGCCACATTCAACTAAAGGCATATTATATGGCTAATTTTCATCTTGCTTTGGCATGAGCTGTGTGTCCATGTTATTATGAGTGAACTTTCACTGTTCTGTCACTTGAAAAAAAAGCTGCACCTTAATAATGGTGCTAAAACAAGCTCTGCCTTACTCAGAAGCATGCATGTTGATGAGGCAGAGGACACCAAGATGAGGAGGAAACAGGGATGTGTATTAGTATCTAAACCATTTCAAGAGAGTTGCTTTCTCTGAGCTTCATCATGGCATCATCCCTCCAGTTCAAAGATGGATATTAAACACTGCTGTATAAAATTCACTATTTCATGTTTTATAGGACAGTTGTTGAAATGATAGGAAAAGCTGTGCTTCTCTGGAGTACAAGAATGTTGTCTCCTTAAAGACAAGGTGTTCCTCTCTCTGTCTTGGCAGTCAAGACTTCAAAGCCAAATTCCCAATCCACATTTAAGAACCATGTCAAACCTTGCATGACCTGCATATTAAATTTCCCACCAGTCATTCCTAGTCTGTCTATATTTTGCATGCCCAGATGTTTTCTGTTTTAGTACATTTAAAGGTATTTCATAAGATAATTCAAATTCCTTGTGGGATTAGGAAGGATAAAATCTGAATTAATGTGCCAGTGGCTCATGCCTATAAATCCTAGCACTCTGGGAGGTTGAGGTGGGAGGATCACTCAAGGTCAGGTGTTTGAAACCAGCCTGAGCAAGAGTGAGACCCCATCTCTACTAAAAATAGAAAGAAATTAATTGGCCAACTAAAAATATATAGAAAAAATTAGCTGGGCATGGTGGTACATGCCTGTAGTCCCAGCTACTCAGGAGGCTGAGGCAGGAGGATTGCTTGAGCCCAGGAGTTTGAGGTTGCTGTGAGCTAGGCTAACACCACGGCACTCTATCCAGGGCAACAGAGTGAGACTCTGTCTCCAAAAAAAAAAAAGAATAAAGGAAGCTCAGACATTTATTCAAACACTTACTGGCTACCTACTATACTCCAAGTACCATTCTAGGCACTTGGGATACAGTGGAGCCTGCATTCCAGTGGGGAGACATGATGAATATGTCAAGGAGCTTTTAAGTGCAAGAGACAAATAAAGGCAGAGTAAGGGGTTAGCGAGTGACTGGATGGAATGTAACGATTTTAGATAGTAGGGGAAGGTCTTCCCAAAGAAGGGACAAAGATCTAAAAGAAGGGAAAGAGGAACTCATGCAGGGTAAAGGAAACAGTAGTGCAAAGGCCCATAAATGGAAATGAGTTTGTTATTTTCAAGAAACAAAAAAATCAGAGTGTCTAGGCCGGGCGCGGTGGCTCAAGCCTGTAATCCTAGCTCTCTGGGAGGCCGAGGTGGGCGGATGGTTTGAGCTCAGGAGTTCGAGACCAGCCTGAGCAAGAGCGAGACCCCATCTCTACTATAAATAGAAAGAAATTAATTGGCCAACTAATATATATAGAAAAAATTAGCCGGGCATGGTGGCACATGCCTGTAGTCCCAGCTACTTGGGAGGCTGAGGCAGCAGGATTGCTTGAGCCCAGGAGTTTGAGGTTGCTGTGAGCTAGGCTGACGCCACGGCACTCACTCTAGCCTGGGCAATAAAGTGAGACTCTGTCTCAAA